>JAKCPI010009499.1:0-14338 GCA_023213315.1 Euborellia annulipes | reverse complement strand
ACCCTTCGATTGCGGATGTGGTTTATAAACCACATATTAAACGGAAATAAAGGAAATACGAAACTGCATTTATTTTTAGTCCCATACTTGTATATTATATAATTATTCATATAACCGATTGTAGTGCTGTGGTCCAGTGGTAAGAGCACACCGAGTACAAATTGATGGATCTGTGGTTCAACTCCCCCTTTCTTTTTCCGGGTATTTGAATTAATAAAAATTGGAATTATAAAAATTTCTTTCGCTAGGATGTTTTGCCTCACTAATAAACAACACTCAGTCTTGTTAAATTATATATGTAGTTTCTTATTTATTAATTAATTAAATTTGAGGTCTTCTCAATTATTCTATCTAGATTGAGCCTGGTCAACGGAGAAATTAGTGGCGCCTAATTTGGGTCCATTTCTCCTTATGACTAAAATTGCTTTCTGAGTGAATTCATATACCCGAATGCCATGCTGTGGTCTAGTGGTAAGGTCACACCTAATACAAATTGGTGGATCCGTGGTTCAACTCCCGGCGACACACCTTTACTTTTTTGGGTATGTGAATTAATAAATAATTGGAATTATATAAATTTCCTTCGCGGCTAACATACGCAATGTATATAATATCTTAAATATTATATATATAGTTTCTTATTTATTATATAATTATATATAATTTGCGATTTAAATTTTGTCTTCTTTTTTGTTCTAGATTTCAAGCCGAAAAATATGGTCTCGCACCTATTTAGGCAATTGCTTATTACACGAATTCAGCAATCCCGCGAAAACGTGAAATAGCCAATTAACAAATTCAATGTGACATATATATATTTGATTAATGTTGGTCATATGTAAACCTTTCCAAGACCAAGGTTTTATTTCTTGGAAAAGTACAGCCGATAAAGAACGCACAACTCTAACTTACCACCTGTAATCGGTCAAGGTTTATTATTTTCTTTTCTTTTTTTTTTTAAGATTGATTAAATAAATACTTAAATGTATTTACTTATCTGTATATATAATGAAAAAAACTGAGTTTAAGGTCATTTTGGAGTGATATATCTGTCCTAATTAAGGATTTTTATCTATAGGTTCGAATTCATATGCGAAATTTAAATTTTTTCAATCACTTGAATACTGACAACCATTTGCCCTCGAACTGGTTATTTTGGATTTAGGCTCGGACGATGTGAAAAATAAGAGAAAGTAATAAATCACCATCATCTCATTTTTTTAACCAAGAAACTTCCACATTATATGGCATATATGTAAAATCCCCGTTTTCTCTATTATGTTGGCTAAGCCTCTTTGGTTGATATTTTTCTCCAAATTGAATAATACAATGCTTACAAGTAGTTAGATGCCGGTCTTTTGTTGCCAGTTTAATTTCATTAGCCAACATTAATTCATACTCAAAGTAGTCATTTATCAACAAAAATGAAACTTTTTTAAATTTTACTGAGACTTACTTAACCATTGAATAGATTTTCAAATTCAGGACCTATCAGAGGGGGATGTAGGAGCTGCTGTCCCGGGGGCACCTCTTCTTGACAACTCAATATGTTAAAAATGTAAGGCAAGAAAAAACCGAACCAAATTTTTCTATGTTTTCCGCCACTAGGTTTGTTTGTGGTTATTTACATCTCATTTTCTATGAAAATTTTAGCCCAAAAATATTAAAAAACTTAATAAATAAGAAATTACATATACAATATTTAAGATATTATTATACATCACGTATGTAGGGGGGATTTATATAATTCCAATTTTTATTAATTCATATACCCGAAAAAATTAAGGGTGTGCTGCTGAGAGTCGAACCACACCCCATTTCTACTCGGTGTGCCCTTACCACTAGACCACAGCACGGCATTCGGGTACATGAATTCACTTGGAAAGCAATTTTGAGAAATGGACCCAACAAATTTCTCCGTCTACCAGGTGCAATCCAGTTAGATTAATTGAGACGAGCTCAAATTTAATTACTTAATAAATAAGAAATTACATATACAATATTTAAGACATATACAATATTTAAGATATTTAAAACCTCAGGTTTCTAGAAGCTTCAGTATTGACAACTGAAAGGTGTCTAATTCATTTTGCAAATTAAAGATGTTATGCTTCAAACTTGAAACATGAATTTAATTATGATTGGTAATTTTAAAAATATATTGAGAAAACACTCATCTGCCCTTCAAAAGCTAAATGCAAATGAATAACAAAGAAATTGCCAACCTTCGCATCTTAAACATCCGTACGGTCGGTCACTGGAGATTTCACTTGCACATCTACTATTTGATATCAGCTCAGGATTTTCACGAGCAAGTGGCACAAGACCATTTTGCTCGAAATTCCTTATTCTAAAAGAAATCACCGAGCTAATGAGAATTAATATACAGATCGGATGCTGTCGCATCGCTAACTGAAATGCTTTCGACAAAGTTAACAAGAAAAACTCATCCGACAACTGCTTTTATCTCTCATTAATCAACGAATGATTAGATAACAACAAATGAATATGAATTGATCTCAATATCACCTTAAAATAACAACTATGCCAAATAGCCAAATAGCCAAGGCTAGAAATAGTTCAGTTTTTTGTTTTATGATATTTACGAAGGTTTTATCGAATTCATTTATAATAATAATAATTTTATACTTATACATATATATATATATATATAAACATATATTTATTTATTTTTATAATTTAATTAAATTTTATTTAAATAATATCTTATCTTATCCATCCATGGATGAAATATATAATCTATAAAAACTAATTTGAGTTTATCTTTGTCTTTCTTTTATTTTTTTTACTGTTTATTTGTATTGATGATTGACTCATTAATTTTTATATTTAACCTTATAAAGATTTCAGGAGTCAAACTGCAGTTGAACTCCAAGACCTTTGTAATAATTATAGATTTTCGGATCAAAATCCTTAAAATGATTCTTGCCTCGTCAAGTATTAAACATGATTCGTATATATTTTGACATGAATATGTCCATGTCCTTAAAATCGAAATCATGTGGGCTCCTGACCAGTGCCGCAACAAGGGGGGGGGGGGGGCGCATTAAAGAAAGGGCATCTGGCAGCGTTTATATTTTTACAAAAAAAAAAAATTATTCATAATAATGGATTGTAGTGAAGACAAAAATAACAAACTTATCTAAAAATAATATTAAATATTTTTTTTGTTATTAGAAGGAATTTACAATCTATTATTTATCTAAAATTTTGGGGGCGGTATAATTATATAATAAAATATTTTTTTTTTTTTTGGTAGGGGAGGCGGGCGCAAATTTTAATCTTGGCCCCGGGCGAAAGTTTTCCTTGGTGCGACCCTGCTCCTGACAGAGGCGAAGCGAACCCCTGAGGATGGGGGTAGGGCTAAGCTCAACTAGGGAGCCGTTAATTTGCATGATTCATATACTAGCCGCTATTTTTTGACCAACTTTACGAAAGAATATAATATGAATCCCCGTGCTTGGGCTCTTTCTTGTGTCCTCTAGGGTCCCAATGTCGGTGCCGAAGGGCACCAAAGACTTGAAGTGCCTAGGCATAGGCCTTGTTTGTAAGCTAACATCTATTTCAACAAATTAATACTTTTAATCTCTACATAATAAGTCAGTAATATAATATTTTGTCTTATAATTTTTTTTTTTTTTTTTTTTTTTCAGTAAAAATGCCATATGAACTGGACTCAATAAATTTCCATGAAGAGTACAGTATTCCTGCACCTCCCTCGTTATTTACTAAAGATGGCAAAAAGAGAGCACCCGAAGAAATTGAAGAGGAGCTCAAATCTCAACAGAAAGATCTTGAAAGACTGGCACTTGTCACGATTGAGTAAAAAATATTTGCATTTTTTTTTTTTTTGGCTTTGATAAATAGTCTTTAATTTTTAGGATACCAAATAATATAATTTGGTTTGAACCTCCAGTTGCAGTTCTTTGGAATGAGAAGAAAAAATATTGGACTCCTAATTATTTCTATGATGTTAAATATTTTGAAGAAAAATTGGTAAGAAATTTTAAATTATAAGATAATTGATCTGTAAACTTTAAAAAACTTCTAGTACTTGTCAGGCCAAAGTTTAAGATATAAGGAAAAGTCCATCGCATGGGGGGAAGGACACAATCGTTCCTTTATTTATGTAGTTCAAATAAAAGTTATATAGCCTCTATATATATTTTCTGGAAGGCTTTCACGAACTGGTGTATGCGAAGTTTGAGAATTACTTCAGCTCTTCTTTTGGAGTTATTTTCAAGAGAGAGGGATTAGGAGGTTATGGTGGGCGTGGATTGTTTACGGGATCACAGTCTTGCTGGTCCTCAGGTCTGTTTAGTGGATGCCTCAGAGGTTTAGGTTCCTCTGAGATCTGGAGGTTGTCTGTAATCTTGTTTGTGTTAATTTAGGTTGACTTCGGGGCCTCAATTTGCCTAGTTCCCAAGATTACACACAACCAAGCTTCCTCCACTTATCAGAGACAAACCCAAGCCTCCTCCACATATCAGAGACAAACCCAAGCCTCCTCCAAATATCAGACACAAACCCAAGCCTCCTCCAAATATCAGAGACAAACCCAAGCCTCCTCCAAATATCAGGGACAAACCCAAGCCTCCTCCAGATATCAGAGACAAATCCAAGCATCCTCCAGATATCAGAGACAAACCCAAGCCTCCTCCAGATATCAGAGACAAACCCAAGCCTCCTCCAGATATCAGAGACAAACTCAAGCCTCTGAGGCATCCACTAAACAGACCCGGGGACCAGCAAGACTGCGATCATGTAAACAACCCACCTCCATGGTACCTCATAATCCCTCACTCTTGAAAATGGCTCCTAAAGGAGAGCCAAAATCTCGAGTAAATCTCAATAACCAACGCGACTTAACCCGAGAAAACTTTTCTTCTCATATATGTAAATTTTTACAAAAATGAGCACCTAATCTTTTATTTTTGTCATAGGTTCCATTCACACTAATGTCTTTGTTTTTTTTTGTTTTAGCAATTCCAGCTTCGAGCCGGAGAATTGGGAGCAATAGGAATGGGAACTCCAAAATACCTAAATCTTCCCTTTCAAAGTTGGGACATGAAATGTGATCTTGATAAAGGAGAAGTCATCACTTTGACATTGAATGCTGCTATTGTCACCGCCGTTTTTAATTTCAAATTAATTAATAAGGCAATTTAATTTTTAATAAATATTTCAAATAATTAATTATATTATAAATATTTTTTAAATCTAATATTATTTTATTTTAAAAATTAATTAATTTTAAAAGGAGATTTTATGGCTATAGAAAGACTTGATTTAGGAGGAGCGGGTGTTAATTTATTTCTCAATTCCTGTAACGTTCCGAAATATATGTTTATTTAATGATCTATCGTCAGTCCGTATTAAAATATACCATAAATATAGCCGTTATAGTATCAAGGGTGGATACAGGGGGGGGGGTAAAGGGGGTAATTACCCCCACCCCGAGATTTAAGAAAAATATTTTTTTTGTCAAAAAAACTTTATTTTGAATATAAAATTTTAAAAATTAATACTTACAAATATGATTTGTATATATATTCTGGTAAACAAGTGGGTCAATATTAAGTGCCACCCATGCGTTTTCTACGTGTGATTATTTCATGGTTTTTAAAAAAATACTATATATTTTTTAATGGAAACATTAATGGTTCAAACCTAGAAAATTTACAATAAAGATTTTCATTTTCTTTTATAAAAACAATGAAATAATCACAAGTAGAAAACGGTGGGACTTAATATTGTCCCTCACTGTACAGTATGCACCTTTAAATTACCGAAAATAAGAAAAATTGTGTGCTGTGCGACCTGTCACACCCGATTCCCCCCCGAGAAACTCCTCTGGATCCGCCACTGTATAGTATTCTCTTAAGGGAATTAATTAGCATAAGCGAAAAATGAAGAATTTTTCAGAAATCGAAAAAACGTTTAAAAAGCCTCATGGGATTTTCTCGCTTACGATTTAAAATCTCATTTATTATTATAATTTTCACATTATTTATATAAAAAAGGCTTAGTTAGATTCAGAATGATATAGTTTCAATATTGACACAAATCTTCCCTAATTCATCTGGATTGAGTCGGGTGGGGGGGGGGGGGGGGGTATCTAGTATCATTACCTGGGTTCAGACAGCATCTTCATCCGAAGTTCTTGATCCCCTAGTCACTTTTGAAACCATCTTGTTTTTTTATCTTTCCTTGGGTAAAAAGCTCGTTCAGATCTTGAAATGACTCCTCAGGCTTCCATCTTTTTTTTTTTTAAGTGGTATAGCATAATATCCTATAAACAAAAAAACCTTTTTATTAAATAAAAGCATTGAGTTGAAAAGAAAAGTATAAACAGTAGCACAGATGGGAGAATAAAGATCATTGGTTCAGAAACTAAGTATGAAAAAGAGATAAAACATGTAAAAAAAAAGATCTCGAGTATGTAGTAGTATGAAATGATTGGCATTAGCTCAAAGCATGGAAGTGCATGAGCTCCTTTATTTATAATATAATATAATAATAATTATTAGTGTACGAAATCAGTATACATTTTTTATTATTATTATTTATTTACATAAAATATATACAGCGCCAATAGCAATGGCAATAAGGATGAATTTTCTATATCCATTTATATCTAATATAAATTTTTTTTTTTTAGGATACTGAAGGAGGCGTGTGTCTCAGCGAACTCGTCAATGCCCAATCTGATCAGATTAAGAATTCACTTGGTGTTTATATGAAACCGAGGGATATAATCAAATTATTACGACGAGTTGGCTTGGATTTGTTCCCATCAAGAGATGCCTCTCTATATATAAACAACGTAGTTCCTCGACATGAAATCACTGAAAGTCACATCTATCATTGTTGGGCTGTTCTCTCACAAACTTTTTCAATTGCATCCTCGCCTTTAAATGCAAAAGCTGGTAGAGACGCCCTTGTCTTTCGAATTCGACAGCATAATTTTAAAATTCGAGAGGTAACTGTTTAAACCTCTATTTTTATTGAGAAAGTGACCATCTTTATTTTTAATCCAATAACATCATCTAATTGAAGGTATTTCGAGTTGTCATTATTTTCCTACTCGAAGCACTTACACTCGATTTGTCAAGAAAAAGGCATAATTTATAATATATATATATATAAGGATGGTCCTTATATATGTACTTTTTCGTTAGCCCTAAATCGGTTCTAAATATATTTAAAAATTTTCATCTCTTAATATTAATATTATTATATATAATAATAATCTCTATATAATAATAATATATATAATATTATAATAATATTATTATTAATATTTTATTTTTATATATGTTAAATTTCACAAATTTAATCAAATTACAAAAATGTAATAAAGTTGTATGTATATGTATGCAACCGGCATCTTTGTAACAATTTTTGTAAAAGGGTGTAAACCCATTTAAACTATAATAAATTAATTAATTAATTAACCCGGCAGCCAAAGTTTTAAATGGAAATAACATGGGAAAAGTTCTTTTGTGTCTTGAAAATTTTGTAACTCATCAACGAAACAATCTATAGTTAAACCATTAACATATTCTTATTGGAAATTTAACGCTCTACAAAAAAGGTCTATTATGATTTGTGGGTAACTCTACTGGTTCAAAAGTTATTCGAGGTCAAAGTTGAAGAAAAAAAACCATGAAATTGACTATAACCTCAACTTTGATCTCGAATAACTTTTGAACCAGTTGATTAACCCACAAATCATAATAGACCTTTTTTGTAGAGCGTTAAATTTACTATAAGAATATGTTATTTCGGGTATAGGAATTAATAAATATTTAATTATATATGGATATATATATATATATATATCGACGTTCTAATTAGCAAAGTGCCTAACTCCATTTTTGTTTATTTTTAAGGAGAGGCAAAAAAACATTTCATTGTCATTGTTAGAGCCTATGTTAATCACTTTTCGTGCGGTAATTTTTCGAACTGAAAAATTTGAATTACCCTCATAAGGAGAATGATATTTTTCAACAGAAAATACAAAAAAAAATGATTTTCGAAAAAAAGTGGAGTCGGGCACTTTTCTACTGAGAGCGTCTATATATATAATTTTTGAACTGAATCCATAATTTTTTTCATAATTTATACATCAGGAAAATATAATTAAGATGATCCGTTTATATTACTCAAAATGAATGAAATATTTGATGTTAATGAATAAAAAAGATTGGTTTCTTTCTCTATAAAGTATTTTAACAAAATTCCGAACTATTTTAATGAAATATACTTTTATCTTTTTACTTTATTAGGCAAAGTATAGAACAATGCTTGTTACTCCAACGAAAACATTTTTCATAGACCCCAGTATTGAAGGTGATACTTTGATGTCGAAAGCAAACCCAAAAGGAAAGGTAATTTAATTTAAAAAAACAAAACATGTTAAATAGTTTATATTTTAATTAATGAAAATTATAAATACGAGATAATTGTTTTGACTAAGCATGACTCCGGACTTGATCCAGGAACCAATCACTTGACTGCCGTTACACTTCAGCAGGAAAAATGCTTGGTTTTTGGGAGCACCAAACATGCCTAGTGAATGGTTCCTGGTTTGCATCTCTCTTGTCCCAGCACTGCTATCTATTCATTTTTACTTTCTCTTATCTATATGTATATGTTAATATATATAGAGAGAGATTCATGTCAAAAATTCGATGTCGAGATTTTGATGGATATACACGTTTTGAGGTGCCCTGAATCCAAAAAAGTGGTTTACGCGACTGGTCTGTCTGTGTTCAATTTAAAGCATGAAGGAATTGAGCTAGGAGTTGGAAATTTTATATTTAAGTTAGGCACCTCCCTAGGGCGTGAAATTAAGCTTTTATTCAAAATCGGCCAAAGAGTACTAGTACTTTGTTGATGTACTTTTTCAGTTTTTTTCGATTATCTCAAAATTCGCTCTAACGATTCATATATCAACTATTTTTTACATGCTCTTTAAAATGTATATTCTCATTTTGCCATTGAAATCTTCTAAAGACCACTTTACTCTTGTACTTCATAGAAAAGATAGCAGAAATGGTTGCCATGGTAACAAAATATAAATAAACAAATAGTTTATAAATTTTTCAAATTCAAATGTATCGGAATTTGAATATATTAATATATCTCGACACAAAAAAATCTGCTGTGACAAGCACAGAACACAACTTTTGATTACCGAAGGTAAGAGAAAGTCCCAGTCACACCAGATTTTTTTTAAGGTCTTCGGCATGTAAGGTCATTTAGATCCCATCTCTATTTATTTCAAATGATTTGTAGTTTTAAAAAAAAATTTGCTTTGGAAAAGCTAGGGAGGTTGTTTTCAAAACAATGTCTTAAGACTATAAGTCAATATATTGTTCCAAATAAAGTACGAAATAGTTTTATGACTAGACATATTTGGTGTCCACAAGGGACTAAATCCACCGGGGAAAATGGTTCAAATCCAGAAGATACCAAATATCCACTCCTCGTGAAAGTCTTGGAAAAACAACCACATTCTTTAAAGCAAATTTTTATTTTAAATAATTTAATAGATAAATAATAGACAAAGGGTGCGTTCGATTTGGATGCTCACACGCATTAAGCGCTCAGCGCTATTTTCAATCGTTCGATTTGAGTTGTAAGCGCTTATGAGCGTTCACTCCAGGCGTTTGATTTTGGCATTTAAAAATAAAATAAGACACAAAATGACACTAATAGGTTGCCATATGCATGGCAACAATTCATAATCTTTTAATATTTCGCAATGATTTCGAAAATAAGGAAGCAACTTGTCATTATCTGAAGTCCAAACTATCTGCATTATGTGAAGTCTTAACTATTTGTTCTTCTCTAACAGCTTCTATTAAATAATAATATTCGTTAGCGTACCCCATTTGTTTTTTTCCCCTCAAAGAGCTTATAAGCGCTTAAAGTACCAAATCGAACGCACCCAAACAAGGCACTGAGAAAACAACAAATAGACATTAAAATATAAGAGAATATATAAATAAAAATAAAAATATTTTTTTCTAGTTTTGGCCCGATGTCTACTCTGCAATAATGGATGAATGTTATCCTCAAGTTCAGAAAAAAATTCTAGGAATTTCGCCGATATTAATTGGGATGATATATAATTTCCTTTTAGAACTAAAACTTCTTAGTTATACCACTTGTAATTAATAAATGTGATGTATTTAATTTTTATTTAATTATTGAGTAAATAAAATCATACTTATAAGGCTTTAGCCCCAAAACCCACATATGTAAATGTGTAACAGGTCAAGTGGGTTTTGGGGTTTCTAGCTCGCTATTATACGTAAATATTTTGAAAATTAATATTAAAATATACACAAAGTATTATATATATGGATGTATTTGAAATCAAAGCTGAAACTCCCTCCTCCAAATGAAATAAAATCCCACATAAAATACCAAATGTTTTGTTTGTTTTTTATTTATTTAAGATTTTTTTCAGCATTAGAGAAGGCCTTTTAGACTCAGTCCCAATTTTTCTACATTAATTTGTATCCAATATAATCACTACATATAGGATAGATTTAATTAGAATATTCATATAAACTTGAGAGTGTGATTTCAAAATAACTTTGGGAAGTGAGAGATCAATTTTTTCTTTCTTTCACCTTTGCTGCAAGAGTGTGATAACTCAAAATTTCTATTTTTTCAGGAGATCAAAAAAAAAATAAATAAAATTATAACACATTTATTCGAATTAAAAATGGTAGCTATACAAATTAATTGTTTATTATTGAAAATATCAGTAGCACATCTTTGACTAAGCTTCTTTTTAACATTAATGTTTTGAAGTCAAGAAAGAAGTTTTAAAAAAATTTGCGATTCAAAAAAATAAGATATTTTGGGACGAGTTTGAAAAGTTCAGACATGTCCCTCCGCCAGATAATTGAGATTTTTTTCTTATCCTTACTGTGCCAATAACTTAATAAGGGCGATTTTTGAAATATGACGATATTGCAGCAAATGAGCGATATATATATATATATAAAGAGAGAGATAGTATTGAATTCATGTCAAAAATTTGATGTCGAGATTTTAATAGATTTTGAAGTCCCCAGAGTCTAAAAAAAAAAGCCCTCAAAATGATCTCTTTCTGTGTGTTATAAATTTTACATTTTGAATTCTAATGTACAGTGAGGGACAATATTAAGTCCCACACATGCGTTTTCTACTTGTGATTATTTCATTGTTTTTAAAAAAATATATAATATTTTTAATGGAAACTTTCATGGTTCAAACCTAGAAAATTTCCAATAAAAATTTTCATTTTCTTTTATAAAAACAATGAAATAATCACAAATAGAAAACGCATGGGTGGGACTTGATATTGTCCCTTACTGTATTGCCGGAAACAAAATATATGTCGGCATAAAAAATCTGGTGTGGCAAGCACACCGGAGATAAGAGAAAGTTGTGTGCTGTGCGACCACACACCAGATTTTTCCTGATAAGTATTTTTGATTAGCCAAAAGTGTACTTCAAACGATTTCCACTAAAAATTTCACTGATACCGAAGGACCGAAACAATTTGGTCGAGACACCTGCAAGTTGTTTAAAAAAAAAAAAAAAAGATTCTGGATGGCTTGGCGTCTTATAATAAAGATTAGCCGATAGATATATTTCATATACGTTATTTGGATAAGAGAAAGAAACTTTAAATTTAAAGAATTAATGCTTACTTGAGCGGGAATGTCCTAAGAGGAGATGAATGTCCAGTAATGGAAGTGTGAGTCGGGTTTGCCATATATCCTTTTCTCTTTTTAATTTTATACTTAATTTCTTCATCTTCAGACGTTTAAATTCGTTCTCTGAAATTGTCAAATTATATTTAGTTCTATTTATTATTGGAGGAATAAATTTGTTTAAAAATAATTTTGTAACATTCAATTTGTTTGACATCTATTAGAAAGAGTGGAAAGTCAATATTCTCAGGTTGTGTAATAGATCCATCTGTGTCTGTGCCTTTTGAATTCGGAGAATTACAAACCGGTTTTTTTTTTTTTTTTTTTTTTTTTTAATAAATCACTTAACAATGCTTTAAAAAAAAAGAAGCTTTTATTCTAATTAAAAATTTATTAAACAAAATATTTTCATATTCCAAAACCCCTAGGGCGTGAAAATAAGCTTTTGAACAAATCAGCCAAAGAGTACTAACTAGTACTTTACTGATGTACTTTTCACTTTTTTTCGATTTTCTCAAAATTAGCTCCAACGATTTTGATTAAAATTCAAAAACAATTATTTTTTAGATGCTCTTTAAAATGTATATTCTCATTTTGCCATTGAAATCTTCTGAAGACCATTTTACTCTTGTACTTCATAGGAGAGATAGGAGAAATGGTTGCTATGGTAACAAAATATAAATAAATATTTTCCCCTACTTATAAATTGAAATTCGAATCCACCGTACTTTCGGGAACTAAATATATCGCGGTAGAAAAAAAAATCTGGAAATTGTGTGCTGTGCACCAGTCACACCAGATTTTTTAAATGTATTTTGACTATAAACCTAACAAATGTAATTATTAATTTATAATTATTGATATTTTTCATACGTTTTAATTTAATTTTAATATAAATTGTATTAATAATATAGTTTATGTAACAGGAGAATAGAATAGTAGAGGAGTGTGTTGGCGCCTAAAGTGACGTCACGACAAAAGTAACACTCCTTTCTGTTTTTAATCTCCTGATACATTTGAAAATTATTATCAATAGAAGTGTTGTTTGTCTTTATAATAGAAATAGAATAAAATAACTGATTACTGAAGGTCTCCACGAGGTAGCAGCACAAATCAGAATGATATATCCTCCGGTATCTGTTCACTAGGGAGAGACTTTTGTCTACCATATGTGCTGCACTCTTGTGGAGACTTTAAAAATTATAAATATAGTTCTAAATGTCTCCACAGGGTGGCAGCACAAATTAGCATGATTAGACAAAAGTCTCCCTAGTGAACAGATACCGGAGAATATATCATGCTGATTTGTGCTGCTACCCTGTGGAGACATTTAGAACTATACGTATAATTTTTAAAGTCTCCACAAGAGTGCAGCACATATGGTAGACAAAAGTCTCTCCCTAGTGAACAGATACCGGAGGATATATCATTCTGATTTGTGCTGCTACCTCGTGGAGACGTTTAGAATTATAATTTTTAAATTCTCCACCACAATTCCAATGATAATTATTCTTGAAAAGTATCAGGAGATTAAAAACAGAAAGGAGTGTTACTTCTGACGTCACTTTTGGCGCCATCACACTCCTCTACTATTCTATTCTCCTATTACATAGACCACATTTTTAATACAATTATTTATATTAAAATATAATTAAAACGTATAAAGAAAGAATTGGAAAAATATTTTAATTAATTAAACTTTTTGATTAATTAAAGAGGTGGGATTTATTTTTTTCTTCATGAGATGCGTTATAAAGTATAATATTTTTTTTAATTTATATTTTAAAAGACTTCTGCCAGGTGACACAGTTTCATTGAGATTGGTAAAGAAATAAATAAAATATTGACTATTTTGTGAATTGAGTTTTAGAATTCGGGATCCCGGTTGCAAGGCCAGACCCGCTTCACAGATCGCTCTCTTTACCCATCCGGGATCCCGAATTCTAAAACTCAATTTACAAAATAGTCAATATTTTATTTATTTCTTTACCAATCTCAATGAAACTTTAGAAAAAAACTCATTTTTTAATTATAAATCTCTGATAAAAATTTGGTTTTGATGAGACAATTCTAAATAAGCTCCCCCAGAAGGCTCGTGCCCTGGGGGGGGGGGGGCAGAAAGCTCCTTGCCCCCCAAAAAATTGAGAAAATAGGGGGCTTTCCAGGCACCACCGGAGGATAGCTGGTCCCATGGCCCTCCCCCCAGCGAGGATGGCTGGTCCCATGGCCCTCCCCCAGGGATGGGCAAGTTACTCGATTTTGAGTAACGAGATACAAAATACCAATTACTTTAGATTTTTGTAACGAAATACAAGATACCAATTATTCACGGGTTTGTGTAACGAGATACAAGATACCAATTACGTATTTCAAATACATTGAAAATACCAATTACAAACAAATTTTTCCTTGATTTTAAAATACTTTTTGGAGGGGTAATTCTGGAACTAGAGCCCTGCACGGGTACGGGTTGGCCCGTAGGCCCGTTACCCGCCCGGCCCGCGGGCTTTGGAGGCCATGAAGTCTAAATAAACGGGTTCGGGCGGACGGGCATGCATATGAAATTTTATTTAAAAATTACTAGACATTCGTTC
>JAKCPI010009498.1:0-12804 GCA_023213315.1 Euborellia annulipes | reverse complement strand
CGTGAACTGCCACAGAGAAGTGTCTTCTGTTTGAAGTTTCGAAACTCTGATAACCGTTACCTGTTTTTCGCCATTTCTGCTACTTCTTTCCTTACCTTTTTTTCCATTTTATTTCTGGTTTTTCTTTGCTTCGGGGGTTGTGTTTTATTCCAGTTTTTCCTTGCTCTGTTTTTTCATTATGATTAGTCTTTTATTTGCTGGGGTAGTTTTTCGGCGTTTATACTAACATGTTTTTGGGGATGGCCTTTTTGCTGCTTGTATAATTGCTTCGGTTAAACTTGAAATCTCCCTTTCTAATTCTTCTTTTTTCCCTGATTGGGATTATATCTATATTTTCGCATATTAGGCGCCTATACTCTTTCCAGTTCGCCTTCTTGAGGTCCCATTCTATTGCCTTTTTATGTTTATAGTGAATTCGTAATTTGATTGCTACTGGATTATGGTCGGAGTCGAGTCTATTCCAACTGATGGCTCTCGCGTCATAATTCGCCAGTCCTTTACTTAGTGCAAAATCGAGGACACTCGGTGCTTGACCTTGAATGGTAGGAAATCTGGTAGGTTCATTTGGGTGAATTATTTCTAATCCTTTTGTCAGACAGAAGTCCAATAGAATTCTTCCGTTCTTATTGTTGCTACGACAGCCCCATTCTGTGTTTCTTGCATTCAGATCTCCTATTATTATTGTTTTTTCAGTGCTCTGGAAGAGAGAATTGAGCGCGGCAAATGTCAACGGACGTGCTCGAGCGGGTGAGTTATAAGCACAGGTAACTATTAGAGTTCCGTTTAGGGTCTTTATTGAGACAGAAACTGCTTCTATATGTCCGCTTCGTTGATTTTGAATTTGTACTGGTGATAATTCAATACGAACTGCTAGAAGGACACCTCGAGTCGGGGCTTCTTCGTCAACTCTAAATATTCTAAAACCAGGTAAGGTGAATCTATCCTGAGTTTTTAGCCGTGTTTCTGTGATTGCTAATATTTGGGCGTTTCGTTCTTTGGAAAAGTCTAGCAGCTCGCATACTT
Organism: Euborellia annulipes; assembly: GCA_023213315.1. Taxonomy (NCBI): domain Eukaryota; kingdom Metazoa; phylum Arthropoda; class Insecta; order Dermaptera; family Anisolabididae; genus Euborellia; species Euborellia annulipes. Next base: position 11,781 of record JAKCPI010009498.1, on the reverse strand, counting down.
TACCCCGTATCCCGTTTGCATTCCAGGTGATGATATTTAACGTTGAACATGTGCGGTGTATTTCTGAGGAGCTTTCGTTATGATTGTGTATTTGATGTGTTTGTGAGTTGCTTTCAGATTGCTGAGCTGCCATGGCCGGGTGAAAATTGTCCTCCGTCCTCCCGAAGGATTCTGTTTCTTTCGTTGGCATCTTTGGCTTCAATAAGTTTTATAACCAGTGTTATTATTTGCTGAAATAGTTGGAAGATATTTATGTTGTTTGTTATGTCATTTTGTTCATATTGTTTTTGATAGGAGTTTATATTATTTTGTTGGCTGGTTTCAATGTTTTCTTTTTTTGCAGATGCGTTTGTTTTTGGCCAATGATTTGACTCTGTTTGCTTTGTTTCTAAGGGTACATCTTTTGACATTAGTTTTGGAAAATTTTGTTCTGTGTTTGGCGGTGGATTCGAATCTGTCTTTGATTCTCGAGCTTTTTTAATATTTTCTAAATATTTGACTCGAGCCGGGCAGTTTTGGTCACTTGCTAGATGCTCTTGATTGCAATTTGCGCAAATAAGCCTGGTAGCCTTACATACCTCACTTTTGTGGTTCCCAGCACACTTTACGCATTTCTCACTTACATTACAGTTAATAAAAATGTGACCAAAAGCCTGGCAGCGAAAACACTGGTAGGCTGGGCGACTATTTTTGTATTTTTCCCATTTTATCTTTGTGAAACATAAGCTTTTTATATTAAAGATATTTTTTAATTCGGTTAGTGGCGAGAACTTTATAATGAACATGGGGATTAGAATACTTGTACCTTTTTTTCTTTAATTGAATAATTTCCATTGGTTTGTAGCCGAGGTCTGTCATTTCCTCATTAATATCCTCGCTAGTGATAGAACTGTGGAGCCCTTTAAGCACTACTTTAATTGGGAGGTCTTCCCTTAGCCCGTAAGTGTAAAATTCTATTTTAGAATGTTTTAGATATTCTAATATATTCTTATGATCTAAAACAGTACTTGTTTTTATATAGATCTTTTCACTATCTCTAGTTGCAGTGCATTTGATTCCTATTTCATCTTTGCATAAATTCTTTATTTTTCCTAAGAAGGATTTTATGTTTTCTTTTAAATTTACTATTACTATTGGTGGGGGTTTTTTTAGTAGTTTTTATATCTATGTTTACATCTAATATTTCGTTTGATTTGTTTATGTTTTGATTTTGGCTTTTTGCTTTATTGTTAACAATATTACTTTCAAATGTTTCAATTTGGTTGTCTACGCTATACATAGACAAGCAGTCCTCATTTTCACTGTTTAAAGTGAACGTCGAAGATGTTGGACTTGGGGATATTAGCCCCGGAGTCCTTTTTCTTTTTTTTCAGAACTTTGGTTCCCGGACTTAGAGATGGTGACTCACCTTGAGATGCGGCAGCGCTTTTGTTTTTCCGTTTTATGGGCTCTTGTTGGTTTTTTAAGTTTTTATTCTTCTTACCTGCCGACCCACCCTTGGATGTGGAGGGCAATGGCTGCTGAGTCTTCTGGCCCATTTGGGGCTTATTTATGTTGATAACTTGGCGGTTTATTTTTATTTTATTATTAACTGAGGAAATTAAATTATACTAAACACTTAACTTTGAGAAAATAGGTATAAATAACGTAAAACTATTCAAAATATAGGGAGCGAACAAATTTTTTGCACGTAAACAAGTCACGGTCAATCAGATCCTTTTTATTTTATTATACAAACTCATACCTATAATATGAATTAGTCATTCGCAATGAGTCATAATCATATTTTGTTCTCAAATTTAATATTTAAAAAAATATAGATAACTTAAAATTTGTTCTTCTTGGAATATACAAAAATTTTTTTTTTATATCTGTGACCTTCATTCGCATACGAGCATTTCAAATCTTTTCAAGAAAAAATGCAACTTGCTCATTTTTTTTTTAATGATATAATTAGATTACAGGAAGGTTATAAAAAATTGATTAATGGAAAAACCAAGGCTTGATCTTTGTTAAAGGAAAGATCAGCAGAATTATTCGCTTTGGTCTTAATATGACCCTGAGTTTCGGTACAGGATTGGAGATCTCGTTATTAGGAATGATGGGTTTTGCTTTCCACAGTTATATTAAGTTGCTAATTAATCTATGAAATTAGACTGGGTCAAAATGGCCCGAAATAGGCAATCACAATTTATATATCGATATGATAAAAAAAAATAATAAAATTTATTATATATCATTAATTAAAGAAAAATTATTATGAGATTTAATTAATTCAATTTTTTTTTTTTTCATCTCTCAACAGGCCCTCGGGGTTTGGCGTAGAGGTTAGCGTGCTAACCTCGTATACCAAAAGTCGCGGGTTCGGACCCCAGGCAGTCCGATATATTATTAAATAACGTTTATCGTAAAAGTCTTAAATGGCCTAAGTTGCCGAAAAGACTGTGTGAATGTGTGTGTGAATGTGAGAGTGAATGAGAAAAGTGTTTTTTTTTTTATAAAAAAAAAAAAAATCTCTCAACAGAGATTAACTCTAATTACAGAGAGACGGAGGAGACATTGGCAATGTTTAAAAATTTTCACGGCATGTGGGATCTGAATCCGAGTTGGGTGTGCAACTCTGGTGGGTTCTCTCATAAAAATATTAACTATTGTACCTTTTTGGATAACTAATGAAACGAGCAAGTTTTTTATGAGAGAACCACAATCAAAACTCATTGTAACCTGTCTTAGGTAGGATGTATCCAATAAAAAAATCGAATAAATTTGGAAATTTGAAATAAATGAAGTAAATTGATTAAGTAATATCTTTATTTTTTTCAGGTTCACTTCACTTTGCCATGCAGAAAACATTGTTTTTAATAATGTTATTAACACTAAATTTAACTATTGTACCTTTTTGGATAGCTAATGAAACGAGCAAATTTTTTTTAGTAGTTTGTACATTTTGTGTCATAGAATTTTTTTTTTGACTGGATGACTCGAAATAAAAATTAACGTAAAATAATTAAATAAATTCAAATTCGTTATTGGCTGTAGTAATCAAATTCTCAATGATTTGGAATATTTTATTACTTATTAAGAGTTATTACTAACTCATTTACTAATAAAAAAATACATAGCTTACATTAAATCAACAGTTTTTTTTAAAACTCGTCGTTAGCATCAAAAATGGGATATTTCTAAAAAAATGATTTTTCTTGAATATCTCACAAACTACTAACTTTCGGCCATACATTGAGGGGGGTTGAATTTGTAGCATTTTTGCCCTTCTATCTCATCCTGGCTGGATCACAATAGATATCAGACAAAAAAAATATTACTAAATATTTTTCGAGATCTATTATTTTAATAAGATAATAGTATTCAAAATACCTCGATTCGGACTTTAACTGAGTCATAGATATATTTAACAAGACATGTGAGTGTTTTTTATTGATGAGGCCAAACATCCCATGGCCCCTGGGAATCGAACCCAGGATCTCCGCCTTTCCGGGGCATAGGCGTGCTATCCATTGCACCAGGCTTGCATTGGTGCAGGTCGAGGGTCCGGTGGCCTGGTGCAATGGATAGTACGCCTATGCCCCGGAAAGGCGGAGATCCTGGGTTCGATTCCCGGGGGCCATGGGATGTTTGGCCTCATCAATAAAAAAACACTCACATGTCTTGTTAAAAAAAAAAAAAATATTATTTTAACTTTATTAAAATTCTCATTTATTAAAACGTACTAGTTCGCTGGTTATTTATTTTGCTTTTATTGTGAGAAGATGGCAAGCAATCGAGCGGGGGGGACGATCTTGAAGGAATGCGATGTTTAATTCTCGTTAGGATCAGGTGATTTATTTAATCTCTATTTGAAAAGAAGAAATGACTTGTAACTTCTTCATTCTCGAAGGATTTCTTTCTTTTATTTTTTTTGACTTCTTCCTGTCCTTCGAATAGAATGGCATTTCCTGACCCTCTCTCTCTCTCTCGAAAGGTATAAGCAAGCATCCTTTTTATTCAGCAAAGCAAACAAAACACACTTACTTCGTCTTTTCTAATATTTATAATCGAAGAGACAAGAAATATTATCCAGCAACTCTTTTGTGAGGGAGAGACAACGTCTGATTACTTCTGCTTCAAGTATCACATTCTATCCACCCCCCCCCCCCCCTCCTTCTTCATTGGTTTTTATTCAATCAATCTAGTGGCGTATAAGAGTTTAAGAGGCTTATTTCCCACCCCCACATTTAATATCATACAATGGATTTTTATCTATGCCAGATAAATTCGTTGACTTTAGACCTGCATTAATTTATTTTTTCCATTATAATTTTTTTTCTATGTTTATAAAGGTGAAATTTTTTTTGTATTTTTAGTTCCACTGAAGTCTTGTGAACATAATTTTATTCAAATTTCTCAAATATTTTAAAGTGAAACTTTTATTTGATCCTCTCAAATTTTTTCGCTCTTCTATCAGCATGACGCCTTACAAGCAGTGACGTCCAAGGACGTGACGCTACAAGCCATGACGTCACAAGCCGTGACAATAAAAATATGAAAGTTTAAATTTAATATATATAACGAATTATAAAAAAATAATTGTGAGATTTAATTATTCAATTTTTAAATTGATAAAATATAATTTTTAAAATAATTTAAAATGATTCAAATCTTCAATTGATAAATAAATATTGTTCTCAGTTTTTAACATACCTCCATTGATTTCCCATTTTCCAATTATTAAGTTAAGATTAAAAACGCGATTTTAATACCCTTAAGGTTGTTCGGATAGTACATCGTAAGTCATAATAGAATCTAAATTTTTTTTAAATAAAATTAAAAATTTGAATGCCAAAATTCCTTATTATAATTTAGTCGTGACCTATCATAGTTTATAATTGGATTAAGTTAATAATTTAATTACCAAAAATAATAAATGAATGACTTTCGACTTGAGTAGTTTTTCACGTAATATAGAACTGGCAACATTGCATTCATCAACTATCTATTTTAAATCTTAAACGCCTTAAATTTTATTTTATTTAATATATTACAATGTTTAATGCAAATCAGTTTAAACACAATGGACGATTTGCGAGAAAAAATATTGTAAAATTGAAAAAAATGTATCTGACATAGAGAAAAGAGAATTATTTTATGCGACGTTGCCAGGCTGGTCTGACTCTCGAGAATTCATTATTTTTAAATATTAGCGACTGTCATTTTGGAGAATTTTTTGACTTTCTTGTTAAAATATCTTTAAAAGCGGTCAGCAGAAACTTTTGGTTTTATTTTTAACGTATTCCTCGGAAGTGAATTAATAAAATGTAAGTTTTTTTGTTTTTGTATCATTTGCACAGATGCCTATATAATTCGATATGTGTGAATTTCGTCGTTATTCCCCATAGGCTACATGTTAAATTTCAATTTTTTAAAAATTAATTACACGATAACCCTGTGTCAGATCTGCTTCAAAATTTTATTTTATACGTATTTGATAGTGATTAATAACATATTAAAAAATTAGCTTTTAATCTACTCAAGTGCTTTAATGTCCGAACAACCTTAATTGAATAATTTTCTGAAAATTTTTAGTTAAACGTCTACGATCCAAAAAAAAAGTTTCACTTTCATCGTGGTTTCATAAAACCACACAATGATTTTTTTCTTATAGATATCAATTTTGATAAAACTAGTAGGTGCATTTTGACAAATGCAAAAAAAGTTCATTTTTGTTCAGATAGTACCTCCAAAGTCATATTAGAATCTTTTTTTTTTTTTTTTTTTTTTTTATAAAATGAAAAATTTGAATGCAAAAATTCCTTATTATAATTTAGTCGAGACCTATCATTGGATAAAGTTAATAATTTCATTACCAAAAATCCCTTGTATTCCTCTGGGAAAACCTAACGCCATCTCTTGCCGCCTCGAGTAACTCGGTAGTGAATGGTCTTCTAACGGCTTTTCGAAACGCACACCTTAAAGAAACACAGTAAAATCATCTCTAAAATACAGCATCTCTGCAGGCTACGTTTCCACATGACCAGCAGCTTCCATGATTGCACCTCTTCCTCTATCAATAATAAAATTTATGAAATTCTTTGTAGCCTAGTAGGCTTCTCAAATAAACAAGTAAAATTTAAATTTTATTAGATTTAAATAATATTACAATAAATATTAAATTAGAGAAACTCACCGAATTTTTTTTTTTTTTTTTATTGCTTATTATGCTTAAACTCATAAAGGTGTAAACTTTTATCATACAAAATTTTTTTTTTTATAACGATCAAAAAAAAAAAGAAGAATTTATGATACTTTTCACACTGAATAAAATTAAATTAAAGATAATCAGGTAGAATTCAAAACGTCATTGTGATGATGCTCAAAGGAGTTCCGGTTTACATATTAAAATGAGATAAAAAAAAAATATATTGTTAAGAAGCGGAGTGGTGAAGTTATTAGAGGGAAAAGAACGAAAAATATAAATAAAAAATCTGGTGTGACTGGTCGCACAGCACACAACTTTCTCTTACTTTCGGTAGCTGAAAGTTGTGTTCTGTCAGACCAAATTTTTTGGGTGACATATTTCGTTTCCGCCGATATATTTGGACCGTTTATTTTGAAAGTGGTGTAAGTCCATTTTCTATTGTTTCGAGAAAATGAAAGGTTAACATATCCCAGATAGCACAGTACGTCTTATGTACCAATGGTATGTACCGTTTAGGGCAAAGACGTACGGGACCTAAATGGTAGGTAAAGCGGACCAACATGGCGGATACGTCCAAACATGTACGTACATAAGATGTCCCGCCCGGATCTCCATCGGACATCTAAAAATATTTTTGTATTTTCAAAGTATTTTTGTCAGTTTCTCATACGGTTGAGAGATAGGCTATACTTATAAATATTTTTAAAAAATGATAATTTTATTTTCAAATTATTTATTTTTGTTGACCTTCCTCAGGACGATTAATTGTTAGTATACAAGGTTAACAGTATTATATTCAATTATCATTGTAAATTATTATTACAATATTGATTGAAAGAGGCCCTGAGCGAGCAAGTCACTCACTCTTAATACAAATAGCCCAAATAAATATTGTATAATTTACAGTGATAATTGAATATAATACTATTAACCTTGTATTCTAACAATTAATCGAGGAAGGTCGCGATTTGCGACCGAAACGTCGACGGTTAATAATTAAATAAAAGTTTTTATTTAATTCCTTGGCTGCAAAGTCTCCTATACCCAATTCAAAGTTTACAGCCACTTCTAAAAAATATTGACATCGAATTTTTGACATGAAACCAATAATTGGAGGTTGTGAGAGGATCAGATGCTTTTAAACTCGAGTATTAATATCAACTATTGAAATGAAGTTATCAAATAATAATACTCATAGAAATTGTTACTACATTCTTTTCATATCATTTTCTAATTTCACGCTATTGTTCTGAAATCCGACCGGATGTTCTCTACATGATTCAAATTCCTTGCATTTCGTTGTGATGCAATACCCCACAAAAAAAAATCAAATTCTCTTGTTGCAAGAGTATAAATCAAGTTGACGATTTATTTATTACTAAATGATTTGAGAGAATGAGAGAGAGAGAGAGTATTGATCTATCAATAGATGCGGGACGTTATTTATTTATTTATTTTTTTTTTAAGAGTTTATCTTCAACTCGATGTGTTTTCCATATTTGAATTGAATAAAAAGCAATTTGCATTAATTGAATGGACGTCAATCAAATTTGAAGTTTTAATAGGCATTCACAGGTCTTTGTAATGATTAATTATAAATGTAGAAAAGTTGGTTACGTTTTTATTTTCTATTAAAAAAAAAAAAACATTAAAATAAATTGGAAATGTCGAAATGTCGATTATATGCAATGTAAAAATAAAAATTTTAATTTTAGTGTATTTTGAATCACTAGCGGTCCCAGGGGGGGGCCCAGAGGGGCCCGGGCCCCCCCCCCATTGGACAACCAAAATTCAAAAGTTTTATTTAATATTTTAAAATTAAACAAAAAAATTATAAATTTTTCACGTCTCAGGATGGCTAAAAACGCAAATTTCAATGCCTGATTTTCAAAAATTTTTCCATACCCCCTAGGGTGTTAGTCTTGTATTCCAAGGGTCGCGGGTTCTGATACCAGACAGTTTTTAATGAATATTATGATATTATTTGGCTTTAATTTGACTACAAAAAAATTAGGATGTCGCCTAAATGGCGACATACGAGTGCAAAGGTAAAATATATAATGTCGCCTTTATGACGAGCTAAAAAAAAATTTGAGGGACCTTTAAAAATTAATATTTTAAGTTGAAAATTTGAGAAACTTATTTTTTTCGACTATAAAATTTGACCATAACGAGAAAAAAAATTAAAAAGGAATTTGGAAATTTTTTAAAATTTTGATCGCTCTTAAAAAATTTTTTTGAGCTCATCTTTGGAGAGGTCTCTTAAAACATGATCAGGCCCCAGACAGGGGGGGGGGGCAGGGGGGCTATATCCCCGGGGCCCGGGCCCATCGCGCTCATACCTTAAAATTCTAATAAAAAATAATTCTCATAGTTAAAATTTCAATTAAAAAAATCATTTTCTTGATGTTTTTTTCCTCAGGGGGCCCGGGCCCTTTAAGCTCAATATTTTATCTTAATATTTCAATTTAAAAAAATCATTTTCTTGATTTTTTTCCTCAGGGGGCCCGAGCCCTTTGAGCTCAAATCAAGTTTGGCCTTTTCACGACTCAGGATAGCTAAAAACGCAGATTTCAGTGGCTAATTTTCAAAAAATTTTCCATATCCCCTAGATTCCCTTCCCGGAAATCCTCTGTCCGGATGGCCTCGATAAATTATTGTAATTCTTTGTTTAGGTAATTTCGAAAAATTTTTAAATAACTTTATTTGAATAAATATTGTAAGCTATGTATAACTATTTCAAAAGTTGTGTCAAAGACTGTGTAAAAGATTGTTGGCATGAAGGCCACAATAGCCTTTTTATTATTATTATTATTATTGCCTTTTATTGGTTCATAATTATTATATACATAAATTTATGTGTTACATTTTTTTTTTTTTTTTTTTTTTTTAATATATACTTTACATTTATTTATTTATTTATTTTAATATGATGGAACCAGGCCCCTTGGGCATAGGCCTCTCCCAAACTCTTCCACGCCATCCGTTGTCTTGCAACCTGGGTCCAATCCGTACCACTCACGTACCAATCACGGCCACTGCAGCCAAATCATCCGTCCATCTTTTTGAAGGTCTTCCTCTTTGTTTCTTGTGCTCCATAGGGCACCATTCCGTCGATGTTCTTGTCCAGCGTTGGTCTTCCATTCTTGCAACGTGTCCCGCCCATCTCCATTTCATTCTTCTAATAAAAATGTTGATGTTTTCCATTTTTATTCTTTTGTAGAGTTGGTCCATATTTATTTTATTTTTTATTTTTAAGCAAAGAACACTCCTGATCATTGCTCTTTGTGTAGTTTCAAGATCTTTCATATTTTTTTGGGTGAGAGACCAGGTTTGTGCTCCATAAGTTAGAACTGGTATGATACATTTTTTAAGTATTTTAATTTTTGAGTTTTGTTCTATTTCTTTATTTTTTAGAATGTATTTCATTGACCAAAATTTTTTCCATGCTAGGGCAATTCTTCTTTTAACTTCTTGTGATGTTTTATTTTCAAAATTTATTAATTGTCCTAGATAGATAGTTTCTGCTTTACAAGGGATGGTTGGTTCATTTTTATCAAATTTTAATTCTTCTTGAGCTCGGTTGCACAGAACTACTGATTTCTTAAAATTTATTTTTAATCCAATTTTTTTACTTTCTTGATTTAGCTCATTTATCATTTTTGTTAATTGATTTTTTGATGTTGCTATGACAACAACATCATCTGCAAATCTTAAGTTTTTTAAATAAGTCCCGTTTATTTTTAGTCCTTCTTTATCCCAGTTTAGTTTTCGGAACATTTCTTCTAAGCCGCAATTAAAAAGTACAGGGGAAAGAGGGTCTCCCTGTTTTACACCTCTTTTTACCTGAAAAAATGGTCCTGATTTTTCTAGTATAATTCGAGCTTGGCAGTTTTTATAGAGTTTTTGTATTATTTGAACATATTGAGAGTTTACCCCTTGAGAGATCATTGCTTCAAATATGAATTCTTGATAAATGGAATCAAATGCTTTTTCATAGTCTATGAAGGCGAGATAGATTTCCATTTGATATTCTTTTGCTTTTTCTATAATTTGATTAATAGTATGGAGATGGTCACAAGTAGAATATCCGCTTCTAAATCCAGCCTGTGCTGGTGGTTGGTTAAAAATCATTTCTTTTTCCATTCTATTATACAGCAACTTCATAAAGATCTTCCCAATATTTGAAGATAGTGTTAGAGGTCTGTAGTTGTTTATGTCTTGAGGATCTCCCTTTTTATATAGGATTATTATGTTTGATATTTCCCATTGAATTGGTATTATTTGACTCCTTAAAATGTTGTTAAATAATAATGTTAAAGGTTTTTTAATTATATTTAAAAATTGTTTTAGAGTTTCGTTTTTTATGCCATCAATTCCAGGGGTTTTATCAGGTTTTAATTTTTTTATTATATATTCAACTTCAGATTCTAAAAAATCTGGAATATTTTCCTTAACTATATTTGTTATTTTAGTTTCGTTCTTTATTTCCTCTTTATAATATAGCTCTTTATAAAATTCAGTGGCAGTTTTCAAAATGTTTACTCTATTACTTTCTGGGATTTGATTTTTATTTGTTAATTTTGTGATTAATTGGTTACCTGAGGAGATTTCTTTCTTTAATTTTTTAATTGATGCATGTGGTTCAATTAGAGATTTTATTAGATTATCGTTATAATTTTTAAGATCTTTTTTGATATTATATTTAACTAACTTGCACATTAAGTTATGTTCTATTCGGCTCTCGTGGGAATTTCTTTAGTTTTTAATTTGTTTCTTTTTTTCAATAAGATTTTTTAGTATAATCACTAATTTTAGAATGCTTTCCAATTCTTCTAGTGATTCTTTTTGCATATTTTTAAGATTTTTTCTAGAATATTATATTGATTTTGAACTTGTTCTATTTTTGTATAGTCAACTTTTTTCAAACTCTTTTTCAATTTTTTATAAATATTTCATTTTTTATATTTTGAAAATTTATGAAGGATTTCTTGTTCCATTTTGGATTAGGTCTTTTCGTTATTATATTTAGTGATATTTCAATTTTTAATAGCCTATGATCAGTATGAATGGGAATTTTCGTCTATTACTTCAAATTCTATTAATTATATATAAGTGAGGAGTTAAGACGTAATCAATTTCTGTTTTATGTATGCCGTTGGGTGCGAGCCATGTCCATTTTCTTCCTGCTCTTTTTTTATAAAATGTATTTACTAATTTTAGGTTGTTTTGTAGGCAAAAATTAATAAGTTTTCTCCTCATATTTCGTTTGTGTTTTATGTATCCATAGGGGCCTAATATTGACTAACGTTTTCTTATCGCGATCTTAACCAATTTGGCTATTGAAATCCCCATAATTATTATTTGGTTTTTAAAATTATTTTTAAAAAATTTTCTCTAATATCATCAAGCATATAGTAAAAATCGTCACGTTTTTTCATCTGATTCACTCGTTAGTGCATATACTTGAATTAGTATTAGTGTGGTATTATTTTTGAATTTATGAAATTTTTAATAAATTTATTCTGTCCGAGTAACCTTTAAATTCTATTATTTTATCTTTAAATTTTTATTAATAATAAATCCAA
>JAKCPI010009497.1:0-92344 GCA_023213315.1 Euborellia annulipes | reverse complement strand
TTCAGTTGACTTTTTGTTCTCTAAAAGATTATATGAAAAACCCATTCCAAATATTAAATAACGTTCGTTCTGTTATTGTGTTATGTGTCAGAAGAATGAGTGTTAGGAAACCGTTTGGAAATCGTAAATTCTATTCTCTCCCAGAGGAATATCATCTTAAAGGAGGACTTAAATCAAGAACACATGGGAAACAAAAAAATGAAGACACGAATAAATTGGTTAAATATATAGATGAAAACATTATTGGAAAGAACACAACATTCTCAGGCCCATATGGGCGAAGGAAAGGTGAGTTCAAGTTATTTTCGGCCTTTATTTTATAATAGATATATTGACAATCCACTGACCAATTATTTCTCACCAGAAATTAATTCCTCTACTAAAGATATTAATATAATTAATGACGATTAATGTTTTTATCCTACAATCCAAGAAATATCAGAGAAAACCTATCTTTAGGTTATAAGTATCTTCCCTTACTTCCATCAATCTCAGTGTTTATGATAAATATTTGATTAATTTTTACTATTTTTCCGAATATATTTAGTTTAACCAGCGTTAATATCATAATTTTTCTTTCTTTAACTACTTGTTTCTTTTTTTAATTTGTTAAGTAGCGTCCTTAATAATTCATTGATAAATTTGTGAGTAGGGTTGTAAATGTAAATGCCCAATTAACCACGGGCCTAGATGTAAAGTCCTAAGCGATTTGTTTGTATTTCATCGATTTTTAATAAAAAAATAAAATGATAATTTCAGAAAAAATTTCGGAAAAAGTTTAGAGGGGCACTTTGATAATTTACTATTCTTTTATTCAGGATTTTATTGACTGACATGTGTCTTTCTAGTTATATTCAATAACTTATTGTTAAAACTAAAAAAATTATATATTTGTTTCATAAAATTATTTAAATTTTTTAGGCCTGATTTTGGTCAAGACCGAAACTAGAAAATGTTTGCAAAAGACATTTGCCTGTCAATTAAAATGTTTGTAAATATTCTTCTACCGGCATTCTAAGTATCCTTCTAGTTTTCTTTAGTAATCCATTTTTAGGTAGCTAAAAAACACTGAATGAAAAAGGGGGAGGTGAGGGGGCTCTAGAAAATATGTACATGTCTTATTAATCCTACTCTCTAGGTGTTTTGACTTTGATTTATTTCTTTATTTACCATGGCATATAAAGACTAACTTTTCTGCTTTAATTCAAAAACAGCCACAATATGAATAAAAAACTTATTTTTCTTCTAAATTTAAAAACATAATATTATCAAAAATGTTTCGAGATATATTTAAAAAAATTAAGATACTTTCTATCTACAGACATACTATTCATGTGTATTGGAAAGTCTTTCTTTATAAGGTTTTTAATTAGAATTATTAATTAAGAGGTGTTGGAAGATAAAAAGAAATTTATCCAATTTCCTAAACATCATTTGTTGAGAATGATAAGTAAATGAATTTTGTTTAGTTTGTTTATTAAAGTTGATATTTGATATATTCTCATCTTTAAGTATAACCGCCTCAGAGTGGATTTTTGTTTTAAAGGATAATACGTAATCTGTTGACCATTTTTCGATTTTGAAGGATTTACACGTTTTGAGGTCCCCTGAGTTCAAAAAAGTGGTTTTTGCAACATGGTCTGTGTCTTCGCTCTAATGATTTTGAGTAAAATACAAAAATCAATTATTTTTTAGATGCTCTTTAAAATATATATTCTCATTTTGCCCTTGAAACTATGTGAAGCACACTTTGCTCTTGTACTTCATAGGAAAGATAGGAGAAATGTTTGCCGTGGTAACAAAATATAAATATTTTCCCATGTTTATAAATTTTACATCTTGAATTTTATTATATCGGCGGAAATTAAATATATGTGGACACAAAAAAATCTGGTGTGAAAGCACAGTACACAACTTTCGATTACCGAAGGTAAGTTATGTGCTGTGCGATCAGTCACACCAGATTTTTTCCATTAGGAAACAATTAATATGTATAAATAATTGAATACAAGTCTGGTCAATAAAAGCCAAGGTGGCTGGCTTGTTGACTGTAAATTTGTTTTTCTAAAGTTAGTTTCTCATCGGCATTGTTGGACCATCTCCAATCATTTAGACATTAACTATTTTAACAAGAAAAATTAATTTAACTATTATGAATGTGTACATTTTTTTCTTTTAAAGAGGCTTAAATAAAAAGAAGTAATGAAGATATTCCATTTTATTCAACTTTTAATTGTCTAGTTAAAATAGCTATACTGGAATTAAAAAGATTTCCTCCTTTTTACTTCATTTTAAATCAAACTAAAGTTCAACGTTCAAATTTCATTATTTTTTATTATTGCATTCAATTAAAATTAATAATTCTTGACTAACAAACAAAATATTTGTAAACTGATTGAGGACTAACTTGATTTTCTTGAGCATTTGATTTTCTCAAAAAATTATTTTTATTTTTCGGATCCCAAATATTTTCCGGCGACTTTTCTTTGTCTGATACTCCAGGCAGCTGCCTGACCTCTTCTCCCCCTCCTAATAGGTTCTGTTTGTAAATATATTTATATTGTTCTAGTCTATGTCATTGTCTATCTTTGTCATTGTTTTGTTTGAAAATGGAATATCTAAAATTGAAATCTTTCTCATTTTGATTCCGTAGATGTGTCACTAACCGGGTGGGTGTCGTTTTTAGAAAAATAATGAGGAAAAGAAAGAACCTTCGTCAATTCCTTTTGTTTATTGCAAATATTTTGGCCCCTCTACAGGGACCAGATCATTTATAGAGGATTCTCATAAAAAACATAAATATATTTAAAAAGAGATATTCTTGGATCACAAGTATGGTAATATGAGGTCTCCAGAGTCCAAAAAAGTGGTTTTCGCACCATGGTCTGCCTGTCTGTGTGTGAACAAAATATCTCAAGAACGAAAATAACTGGGAGGTTGAAATTTTATATTTAATTTTGTTACCCACCTGGGACTTAACAGGAAGCATTTGAAAAAATTGGCCAAAAAGTACCAGTACTTTACTGATGCACTTTTTCAGTTTTTTTTTTCGATTTTCTCAAAATTAGCTCTATCAATTTTGATTAAAATTCAAAAACCAATTATTTTTTAGATGCTCTTTCAAATGTATATTCTCATTTTGCCCTCAAAATTGTTTGAAGCACACTTTACTCTTAGTAAAAGAATTTGATTTTCGGTTTAACTGTGGTTTATTTGTAAAAATTACAACGTTTCGGCCACTCATTCTGTGGCCTTCTTCAGGTACAATTCAGCTAAGATTACAAAGGTTGTTAATCTGTGACAATCTCACTTTACTCTTGTACTTCATAGGGAAGAATAGGAAATTGTTTGCAGTGGTAACAAAATTTAAATATTTTTCTATTGAAAATCACTGCTTTTAAAAGAGGTCTTGATTTGAACTAGCTCGATGGATAAAACATGAATAGTTGACAACAACAATGACGTACACATTTTATATTTATATTAAGTTCAAAGGTTGATAATTATAATAAAATTACCTCTCTATTCTAAAATACAACTATTTAGAATATTCCATTTTAAATATGAATCATTGATTTAATTTTTTTTTTTTTGACCCAATTATTTTTTTTAAGGATTAATAAAAAGATAAATTAAATAGAAAATTAGAATTGTATAATAGTATACTAATTATTTTCGGAAGGAAGATGAATGTGAATGTCCATGATTCATTTCGAATAGAGTGAGTTTTCGCCTTGACCTAGTCGAAGGAATTATCGCCCGACGACGCGTCGTCGTTTTCTTGCGTCCTTTTTCTTGACCTCCACCCTCCATCTTCTATCCTCTATCCTCCTACACACATGCAAAACAGACACGCTATTTATTTACCAACCTCCGCCGCCCAGTCTCTTTTTTTTTTATATATAAACAAGCCAATATTTCACTCGACTAACGAGTATCAATTTTATTAGTAAAGCTTTATTTTTTTTAAAGAAACTCAAACCTTATAATTTACATTTTTTTTTGTGGGTATATAAGTGATTTTTTTCTTTATCCTAATTATTTTAAAGATGACATTACAAAATATCTCAATTTGGAAATATACCTAATTGATTTTATATTTTTCGTTCTGTCAAGATCCACTCCATAAAGTATTTAAGAGTGGCTAAATACGTAACTGCAAACTTGACAAGCATGCATGACCACTTTTTTTCAAGTATGCACAAATTCCCTTCGGCGCTACAGTTTGCTTGTACAAACATTTTGTTCATGCATGCTTGTCAATTTTACAGTTACGTGTGTAGCCCGCTTAAAACTGTAAGTTTCTAAACTCTCCAAATGGAAGTTATCCAACTTCCTTAATTTGTCCCTGATCTAAACATTGCCTTTTAAGTACTGATATAGTAGAATATTAACAAATCAAACATAACCTTGAAATTTTCTTTTCAAAGATTTCAAACAATTAATAATGCTTTATTATTAAGTAATAGCGATGCATTTTGATTTCGTTTATCGGCCTTTACATTGGATTTATTGAAATTCTTATCATCCCCATTCCAATGCCAACTACATTATATTAAATTCACTTTGTAATTCAAACACTGATTCACAATGAACGGAAAAATTATGACTTTTAGTCAAGGTTATTTAGTCTGGAAACACATGTGCTTAGTAAAAAAAAAAAGTTTGAAATATTAGAAAATGGAATTAATTAAAATTTATTATTAGATAACCCTTACAAACTTTCATAATAATCTTTATACTACCTTATCGACGTTATTTTTTCATAATTTAACTGGTCCATATGGGACTTGGACGATTAATTATTTTTGGAAAGAGTGAAGAATACGCTAACTACGATATCATTAATGTTGGCAAGTTTTTCAGGGAAAATACTCCCTCCCTTCGCTTTATTAGTCTAAAAAAGGTGACGGAAACCCAATTTGATCGAGACATATCTATGTAAAAATAACGAAAATTTTGAAGAAATACAAGGACAACATTAGCCATTAAGAAATGCATTATTACTTACTTTTTTGGGTTTCTTCTTTCTCCATTGAAATTTAGATGACAAAAATTCTCGTGCAGACCTATTCTGATTGAGATAAATAGAGAAATTAATTAGAGTTGAAAAAAAGCTAATAAATTTTAATGAAAATTGTTTTTTTTTTTTAAATAATGAACGATAAAGGAGCTAACTCCAGATGATAATTAAAAAAATCTGGTGTGACAACTCCTCCTCTCTTAACCTTCGGAAGATAAAGTTGTGCACACGCACACCAGATTTTTTGTGTCGAGATATATTTAGTTTCCCATAGCACCTTAGTCCCAAACTTGCATTTTAAATGTTGACTGCTTCAAATAAACTATGGTTATTTTTCAAGATTTTAATCACATATTTGGACATTTTATACACAATAGAGAATCCTAATAGTAAATACAAAATTTCATAAGAATTGGAAATTTTTTTTTAAAATGTGTAAAAAGGAGTCGAAATTAACATGCAAATCCCCATAGAGATTTAACATTGGCTCTATTGATGGAAGAGCCGAAAAGCCATCGGGCTTGGCGTAGTTGGTAGCGCGCCTGCCTTGTATATCAAGGGCCGAGGGTTCGGATCCCAGGTAGACCGATGATTTTATTTAAGCCATTTGGATACCAAATGGCTTAAATAAGAATGCCTGGACCCCCAATGGATCCCCATATTTACAAATAATGGGTACCGTTTAAAGTCTTAAATGGGTTAAGTTGCCGAAAAGACTGTGTGATGGGAGTGTGAATTGAAAAAAAGTGTGAGTGTTAAAAAAAAAGCCGGAAAATGAATTTGAAAAATCTGAAATACTACATCAGTAAAGTGTACTTCAAAACCCTCCAAGGGCAAAATGAGAATCATGTAAAAATTAATTGATTTTTGAATTTTAATCAATTTCAGTGGATCGAATTTTGAGAAAATCGAAAAAAACTGAAAAATCTTAACTTTTTTTTATAATGTACAAGAGTAAAGAACTTCGGAGAAGGGAGGACCGCCGAATCTGGTGGCAAGATAGTACTTTTCATTGTTTGAGGTCTTAAGTATAAGAATTTGAACATGTAGTTGCAGGTCTTCACATTATCTTAGCACGTATTCCATTGATTTCCTTTACAAATAAGAGGAGTGGGGATTAAAAAAATTGGTCCAAAAATTGGCCCGACAAGATCCGAATCCTTATTCTGGGACCTGTTCTTACCCCAAATCCATTGGCAGAATTCGGTCCTCACATTTTGCATACTCAACTACCTCCAGCGCCTGGACTATTTATATTTAAATTATGATTAAAAAATTAACCATTATCTTCTCGTCTAGAATCCTTTGTTAAAAATTATTCAATTAAAATTAATAGCTTTATTAAAATTAAAGATATTTATTAATTTGTTATATAGGCCTATTTTCAATGATTAAATTAAAGTGATCATTTTTTCCAAACCAAAATATTTTGAGTTCGTTTTAAGTAATACTTCTTCTTCTTTACTTGGCCCCGGATTAACTATCCATTTGGCCAGCTCCATTTAAGTAATACTGGTTATACAGAAATCTAATCTGCTCTTAAAACCGCTGTCAAAAGTTTATCAAATTTGATCAGATCATTTTATCAGATTTGATTGTATTATGCATTTGATTATGACTAGAATCAAAAATAGGTTTTTTTTTTTTTTTTTTTGTTTTAAAACATTCACACTTTTTTCTCATTCACACTCCCACTCACACACACATTCACACAGTCTTTTCGGCACCTTAGGCCATTTAAGACTTTGACGATAACCGTTGTAAGTATAATATATATATTGTGGGTTCAGGCATTTCTATTTAAGCCATCAAAAATAGGTTAAAAAGGAACGAATTTTTGTCATTTAAATAGTGTTTTTTTTTGTGTTTTTTTTTCATCTCTGTCTTTAGAGATGTTTTAGTATCTTCATTAATAATTCAGCTAATGGTTTTCAAGACCTATAATTTGAATCATATAGGATTAAAATTCAATATACGGAGAATTATTTTCACAAATTATAGAACATTTAGAATGTTAACCATATAAAGTTGTTTTTTATTTTAAACATATTCTTATTATATAAGTTGGGCATTAGTTAGTTATCCTGAAAGGAATAGCTTCTTGTTTCTTGTTTCCTTGACCAGAGCACGCGGCTGTCACGCCTCACATAAATTATTGTGAATTTGGCGCATTTACGCTTGCTTTGCTCTCTCCCGAGCCTGAGTTAGACTAGGGTGAAATTCCACTCGCAGAAAAGAACTATGAGACTTATGACCTTATCGTCTCGCAGGATAGTCTTTATCTTCCCCTCACTTGACACTTAACAGGAAAAAAACACGAACAGACACACCTTTTTTATATACATTGAATATTCAGATTGCCAAGAATCAATATTTTTTTCTCTACGAAGGATTTTAATTGGGGGGAAACTTAAAAATTAGGTGTTTATTGTTAAGAGATGTTGGATTTGTTATTAAGCTACTTCGAATGTTTTAATAATAATTTTGTAATCAATGCCTTTGGTCATTTCAAAAACTCTTTGGTGTTCAGTGCCAAATTATTTATAGTCTTGAGTCATTGTTGATGGTGAATCAATTTTACTAAAAAATAAAAGTTCTTTTACATCCAGTTAAAGTTTAAACAATTTTCGTTCATATTCAAATAAGATCACGTTTTATAAATAGAATTTTGTTAGCAAATGACTGACGTTAAAAGGATTATTTATTTTTAAAAATTAATGAAATATATGAACGATTCGACCCAAGACTCCTTATTATACTATCAGTCAAAAGTATCCATCATTCCGAATCCTAGAGAGACCAAGTGAATTGAACCTATGCAACCAAACACACACAGATGTGCATGTACAGTATATTTGCTCATACAGACAAAATTTTTCAAATGCCTTAATTAATTAATCAATCTTATCAAAAAACATTAAGAAAATAAATTAATATCTTTGGATAATTATGAGCAGGAGCAGCCAATAAAAAGAATCTGTAAGCAGGTTCCAATTACCGGAGACGTTTCGGTTCTTTTTATTTAAGAACTATCTTCAGTCCTTAGATTAGAAAAGTATAGATTCCAGGTTGGAAGAGATGAATTTCTCAGTTTATAAATAAGAATAAAAAGAATTAAATTTATTACAAGCCCTGAAGATGTCTAATAAGACGAAACTTAAATTGCGCATCAACTTGGCCTAAAAATGTTAATAAAAAAACATGAGAAATGTTGTGTTTCCTTATTTATAAACTGAGTAATCCATCTCCTCCAATCTAGAATCTGTGCTATTAACCTAAGATTGAATCATCTGGTTTGAGATCCTTTAATATAGAAAAGTATATATAATTGCAAGAGTTAGTCAGCAATAACATTTGGCATATACATTGTTGTTTCGTCATCAAAATATCACAGATGTATATTCCATTGTTTACATTGATATATGATAATCCCCAGTGGAACCATCATAAAAAATTATTGACCTAAGAATATTGACGAAACAACAATGTATATGCCAAATGTTATCACTGACTAGATTTAGCCACTTTTCTAATCTAAGGACTGAAGATGGTTCTTAAATAAAAAGAACCGAAACGTCTCCGGCGATTGGAACCTGTTTACAGTCTTTTTGAGTGGTGAGGATATCCAGAACATTCCAGAACAACAAAGAAAATTATATTTACCTTTATTTCATATGTTTGTCGACGTTTCGGCCGATATTCCGGCCTTCATCAGGACAAATGCTGTTTGCCTCGAGCTCATAGAGGCTCTTGGCATCACTATTGAACCAGAAGTCATGACATCCGACGAATGTTCGCTCAAACACATTGTCAGGAGTTGCCAAGAGCCTCTATGAGCTCAAGGCAAACAGCATTTGTCCTGATGAAGGTCGAAACGTCGACAAACATATGAAATAAAGATAAATATAATTTTCTTTATTGTTTTTTGGCTGCCTGGATATCCTCACCACTCAATATATATTCAGCCACTCCTCCTGAAATTAATCATTACAGTCTTTTTACTAGCTGCTCCTGCCTATAATTATCCATCTATACAATATCATCTCCCTAATCACGTCTCTAAGCTCTGTCAGATCTCTAGACAATGGATACTTTTGGCTGATATAGATAGTAATTTGTCAACTTTTCGGATTCTACACTTCATCCATTTTAGAACATGGGTCGTCAGTAGATTCCCATCCAACAATCACGTATGTTTCACTAATCTAAATGGATATCTACGGTTCTTTAATAGTCTGTTCTGTTATTGTAAACGATAGAGAAAATATCAAAGGAATCGGAATGTCATTCTGATTCTAGCTCCTCATATTAACTATCTGCTTATACACCCTGGAATTGAAAAAATCATTTAGAATAATAGAGCCATTGAGAAATTTGTTTTATTAATTAAAAATTATTAAGTATAGAGCTTTCTATTTCAAGCTTATTAAGTAATTTTTTTTTTTTTAATACACATAATTTAATTAAAAATGTTTTTAATTATTATTATTATAAAATGGAAATTGATAAAATATTGTCTGATCTTAATCCAAGGCCAGCGAGGAGAATTTTACCGCGTCTCTTTCTCTCTCTTTCTGCTTTTGTCCATTAAATAAAATACTTCAAGGCTATTCCACTGGGAACATATTAGCATTTGTTGAATATTTGTGTTGAAAGTCGCAAAGTCCCCAGGGGGGACAACCCTGAATTCAACCGGTTGATCCCATTGATTCGGTTCCCTAAACGAAAGCTTTTGCGTCTTTTCTATTTCCTTTCTTCAAACGAAAGTAGTATTCAAAAAAAAAAAAAATTGAAAAGTGAAAAGGAGAAAATCTTTGTATGTATTATGCATAAAATTAATTTCATCATTGAAGAAATTAAATATTATTACGCACACGTAAGAGCTAATATTTTTTTGTTAATTTTGTGCATATATTAGTAACTACAATACATAGATAATTTGCTAAGCACGTTTTGAATTTTTTAAAATAATGACAAATCTATTTGGGCAACTTCGAGATAAAATAGAGAATTTTGTTCTTCGTATTTTTAGAGAAAACTTTGTGGTTAATCAAAATTTGTCCAAATAAGTTTTACTTTTATTTGAAACATTTTTTTTACCCCCTGGATTCGATCGCCTGTCCTGTTCCCAAAACTTTGAATTTTCAATTCAAATAATCATATATTTCTTGTAATATTTTTTTTTTCTTAAAAACCCCCTCAAAGGGAAAAATTACAAAATTATTTTTAATGGGCCCACGAGTTTTGTCGGCGACAGAATGTCCATTTGACTATCATAATCGAACAACTTGTCTCAGATATTTTGTCAGAATATCCTTTGTGCGTCCGGCTTGTTAGTGTACTCGTTTCATGGGCGTAACTAGAGAATTTGGCTTGGAGGGCCATTGGACCAGCCTATTTTTCTTGGGGCAAGGAGCTTTCTAGGGGGGGCAGGGCCTGCCGGCACCCCCTAGTTACGCCCATGACTCGTTTGACGTTTTTTACACAAGAAATGGGAGAGTTTTCTGCCCTTAACACCGGATATGCCTCTATACAAAAATGCTTTGTTTTTACTTTCTCTTACCTATATATAGATATAATAGATATCTATAGAAAGTATTGGTTTCATGTGAAAAATTCGATGTCAAGATTTTGATTGAAATACATTTTTTGAGGTTCCCTGAGTCCAGCAAAATGGTCTCTGTTGGACTCTTTCAGTTTTCAAAATTTGCTCTTACGATTTTGATTATCATTCAAAAATCAATTATTTTTTAGATTCTCTTTAAAATATATATTCTCATTTTGCCTTTGAAATCTTTTGAAGCTCACTTTATTCTTGTACTTTTTTTTTTTTTTTTTTGAATGGGTAAAGGTCCGAAGACCTATAATGACCAATAGTCACATGCAGCCAGGAAGAAAATAAAACAAAGGAGAAGCATAAAGGGGAAACTCAACTGCGGGAACTGAGAAGATGCCTGTTGAGGTTAGACTTGAAAGTCTGAAGATTGTAGGTTTTGGGGAAGATAGACGCAGGGAGCTTGTTCCAATCACGGAGGTCATGGGGACAAAGGAAGAATGAAATTGTTTTGTTCTGTTAGTCGTGATCTGAACAGCATAGGGATGCTGGGATGATGCCTCTCTTGTGTTCCGTGAATATGTTGCATTGGGTGGGATAATTGATTTTAATTCGGCAGAGCATTGACCATGGTAATACCTGTAGAAGAGAGATAGTGCAGATACTCTTCTTCTATGATCTAGGACTGTAGGGATGCAGTAAGGGTAGAATCACCTATCAGTCTAATTGCACGCCTCTGTATGGCTTCTAAGGAGGAGAGGCGTCTTTCGACGCCCCTCGCCAAAGGTGGGAACAATATTCAAGACACGGCCGAATTTGGGCTTTATAGAGGATTAGGAGTTGTTGGGAGGAAAAGTAACGCTTCGTTTTGAATAGAAACCCAATTTCCTTGCGGTAGATTTAACCACAGAAGAGATGTGGTTGCTCCAGGAGAGATCAGATGTAACTGTCACTCCCAGAACAGAAAATGAATCTTTGAACTCGAGACTATTATTGCTGTAAATAAGGGGAGGGCAAATCCTATTTTTTTGTCTAGAAATTAAACAACATTGGGTTTTTTGGGAATTGAATTTTACTTGATTGAGGTTTCCCCATTCCTCCAAGAGACCATAGAGACTCCAAGAGACTTCATAGGAAAGATAGGAGAAATGGTTGTCCTAGCCACAAAATATAAATATTTTTCCACGTTTATAAATTTTACTAGCCGCTACGCCCCCCTGGACCCTCGCCTTTCCTTGATTATGAGAAACTGGCTGGCGTCTGAACAGGGGGGCTACGCCCCTCTGGACCCCCCATCAGCTGGCTCGGGCCCGCCTGCGGCGGACCCTCGCCTTTTCTTAATTATGAAAAGAAAATTATTATTACTTCGTATTCCGATCCAATGCCTGCTTGAGGATTTGTTTACATTCAAAGAATACTTAAATATTTCTCTATACATTTCCTATGGGAGAAATCGTAACTTTAGGAATTAATAACTCAAAAAGTTATAGGAATTTCGGGACCTGAGTATTTTTCCGGGACTCTCCATAACGTCCTCTATAAGACTGCAAAATTTCGTTTCAAAATTCCAACGGGAAGTTGGTCAAACAGAGCGTGACAGACGGACAGACGACAGGACAGACGGACACACCGCAATTATTATATATAGATTACATCTTGAATTTTAAAATACATATCAGCGGAAACTAAATATATGTGGACACAAAAAATCTGGTGTGACAAGCACAGAACACACCTTTTTCTTACTAAAAGTAACTTGTGCGGTCTGTGACCAGCCACACCGGATTTTTCTTTAATTAATTTGGGACATGAATAGAAATTTAATAATAGTTTTTTTTTTTTTTTCGAAAACCTGTCCCTACATATTGGAAACATTCTGAAATGTCAAAAATAATAGTAAATATTTTTTGCCTAAAGAAATCCTTATTTTGTTAGTATTATCTTCACAAAACTACAAACTTCCTCTACAACTCTAATTTTATTTATTTAATTGTTGTTTTAATTCCTCTTTCCTGTATTACTGTCTTCCCTAATTAATTCTGCGACCATCTATGGATTTTTAATTATTATATCAATATTTGGAGTATCTCTCATTTTCTTTTGAGCTCTATTTTCCAAAACGAAGGCTTGGTTTGCCCTCCCCAATTCTCCTGGGGGTAGTAGCCCTGGGCGTGCGCGTTCCGCCTCATATGTGGGTCAATGCAGCCAGGCCACGAGGTCTTTCCAAGATCATCATCATTTGGGGGAGGGAAGGTTATATATTCACAATCTAACTATAATACTAGACGCCAAATTGATATCGGAACGATCAAAATAGTGTTACGTCATTGCTTTGCACACGTGTTTAGCAATTTCCAAGGGGAGATCGGGAATAACTTGCTCTTGGTAGCAAACAATCAACACCAACGCCTTTGACCTTTTTTTCTTCCCCCTCTGCTTATTTCTTCCTTTAAAAAAGCTTAAAAATAGAATTGTTCAATTTCAAATAAATATTTACTAATCTAACTTTTTTGCTAAAGGATTCTCATGATATTCAAATAAACAAATTTTCAAAGACTGCAAAATTCTTTATATTTTAATTTTTATATAGGTTTTTATCTCATTTCTCTGATTTCCCTTATTCATTGTATAAATACAAATATCTGCTGCAAAAGTGTCATAAAACAAAATTTCTATATTTTAAGATCAAAAAAAAATCTGCTGTGACAAGCACAGAACACAACTTTCTCTTACCAAAGATAAGAGATGCGATCATCCTCAGCAGGGGCGTATATAAAAATATTTTTCGGGGGGGGGGGGGGGCTGGTCTCAAAAAATTTTTTTCGCGGAACCAAGTTTTCCGCCCTGCGAAAAATTTTGATTTCGCGGAACCAAATTTTTTCGCCCTGCGGGAAAATCTTTTCCCGTCCGTAAAAATATTTTACCTTTTTTTTAGAGACCCAAAATTTTTGCCACCCGCGGAACCAAAATTTTCGCTCTGGCGGGGCCCAATAAACATTTCGGGGGGGGGGAGACCCATTATTGTCTCTATATCCCTATATATGTATATGCATTCGGAAAATTTCGGGGGGGGGGGGACCGGGCCCCCTCGTTCACAGGCAGACCAAAATGCGAAACCACTTTTTTGGACTCAGGGGGCCTCAAAGCGAGTATATCCATCAAAATCTCGACATTGAATTTTTCATATGAAACCAACACTTTCTCTCTATATATATTAACATAAACAATATATAGATAAGAGAAAGTAAAAATAAAATAATATTGTAACATAATTTATATAGAAATTGAAATTTAAAATGGTAACTATACAAATTAACTCTTTATAATCGAAAATATCACCTTCCACAAAGCTTCTTTTAACTGAATGTTACGGTTTTAAGTCATCAAAAAAGTTTTAAAAAATTTGTGATTCAAAAAAAATTAGATATTTTGCTGCGAGTATGAAAAGCTCAGAACATACCAGATAAAAGAGCTTTTTTTGTTATCTTTACTGTGCCAATAACTAAATAAGGACGATTTTTGAATTATGAGCGATATCCTTTATCCTTGTTGGAAGTTAGGCAATCTAACAAACCAACTTAGTTTTTTGATAATTGCTCTAAAATGATAATGGAAATACCATTTGTTAATTTAATTTAACAACTGTTCGTTCTAGACGGATTTTGAAACAGTTAATCGAAAAACCCACTAGTTAAGTTAGTCATTTTGGTTGCCTAACTCCCAAGCAAAAAGTAGGAATTTATTTTTTGATATAATTTGATTCATTTCTATTTTCAGAAAATTTTTCTGTTTTTAATAAATAAAGCTTCAATTCCAAATAAATTATATTTAAATAGAAACATCCCAAACACCCCTGTGTATAAAAGTATTGTATAAATAAACAACGAAAGACTAACACAAAAGATTTTTCGTTTGTCCTTGTTGCGTAGCCAATAGTTTTTTAAAAATAAAATAAATTTTCCATTAGTTTACTAATGTTTTTTTTTTTTTTTTTTTTTCTTTTAAGATACTCCATCTTATCTTTTTATCAATCTAAAGCACTCATCAGAATGTTAAATAAGACAGATATCTACATTTTCCCAATTAAATTTTTATCAATTAAGATTAATATCAACTTAAATTTTCCTTTCCCTATTAATGCCTTTTACCGATTTTTTTAATCCACATTTTATTTGACTTTGAAACTTTACACGGCTCAGGAGGCCATTTTTGGAAACGCGGAATCTTTCACTCTAAAATAAAGACAAACAGTCGAAAAGTGTTATTTAAAATAATAAAAATAAAAAAGGTTCGAAGTTGCAAGGCATCCGAGGGCTCTTGCGTTAACCATTTAGCCTAGCGAGTTGCCTACCTCCAGGTTTTAAGGCGCGCAATTGCTTTTTTTGAGATTGAGATCTCCTGCCAGAAATACATTCTAATTTTGACTTTTTTTTTTAATGATTATGTTGATATTAAAACATATATTCTAAAAAATATTAATTTTTCATATTGTTTAAGAATTTAAGGGGGTTCAGGAATGACGTCTAAACGTACTTTAAAAAAAAAACTAGACTATTATAAGGAATTTTTCAATGCGGTTTTTTTTAATGAATTAAATTCATAAGAGATTATTGGGACATCGAGCTATAATTTTTTTAATGACGTTAAAAAATTATCGTAATTGATTTTTTTGTTATCAAGCAAATACAAAAAAACAATCTGTCCCAATAATCTTTAATTTTTTTTTAATTTAAAAATGAATTAATTGTCGGGAGTCCAAATTGAAAAGAATTTTCTCTGGGGACCGACAAATTTGTACGAATTAGCAGGAAATACGAATAATCGGGATTCCACTGTATTAATATTTTTTTATATTTTTTTTTTTATTTTAAATATAACTATTAATAACAACACAACCTTGGAGTTGATGAATATTTTTTTCAACAGTTTGTATTTTCTACATTTTATTAGGATTTGGAAATAGATCTATTAATAATTGAAATATCTCTTTTAGGCCACCCCCCACCCATAACATTAAAATCCCAAGTCAGATCAAAGTTTATTAATAATATATAAATCATCTCACAATATCATCAAGTTCATTCGTTTCATTTAATCCTAATTCACTATAATCTGGTTTAAATTTTTTTCCACTAGAGAAAAAAATTATACTTAAAGGGGTTCAGATGTTAAGCATGTTTTTCCCGATTGTGTGTCTTAAAAAGTAAGCCAATAAAACCACCTAATTCGAAAATTTGCCAAGAGATGTCAGAATGGTAGCTAATAATCTAATGCATTTGGTTGATTTTCATTGATCTTTTAACAATGAATACTTTATAAATGTTATTATATTGCAAAATATTATCTAACTTTTATAAAAACATAAATAATATAAATATAGGCCAGATATGGGCTAATAGGGGATCGGCTGTTAGACTAACCTGCCATCTTTTGGAGGAGTGCTGAACTATTTGACACATAATTTTTAAATATACCTACTGATATTATTTTAAAATTTTCTTAATTAATATGTGATTAATAATAACAATAAATTCATTTTTAAATTAAAAAAAAAAAAATTAACGATTATTGGGACAGATGGTTTGCTGTATTAGCTTGATAGTCGAGTTTTTTTGTTTTAAAGTACGTTTAAACGCCTCTCCTACACCCCCTTAAAACCTTTTTTTATGTCTTTGGTCCATTTATACTTTAAATGATACTTTATAATTAATTATATTTTGGGGCATATTTATTTATTGATACCATTTGCTATCCAAATGATTAAATAAATTCATCCGAAATCCGAACACACTCCCCTTGAGTTTTAGATTATCAATAATTGATCTTAAAAATTTTAAACTACAAGTTTTCAAAAATCGATTTTTTTGATAATTAAATTTTTGAGACTCTTGGGGTCAAAGGACGTTGGTAGAATTCTATTCTCTTCTGCTGAGGATCAAGTGTCACACTTCCCGTTCCAAGCGATAAAAATTATATCGAATACCAATTATATTATACCGGGAGGGGTGGGGCTCTAAATGACTAAATCTTTCTAGATGTATAAAAATAGCTTAAGGTGCGCGTCTCGGGGTGCTAATTTTGGGACTTTCCAGCGGCCACAATTTAGAAGCTATCGACCTCAAATTTTTTTTTAAATTAAAGCTATTTAAGGGATGGAAAAGAACAAGTACAGGTGCAGCAAATGAAGAGAGCCTTTGGATGCTAAATGCCGAAAAAGGAGACGTTTCGGACAAAATTTATTTGTCCATCTTCAGTCCTCGTTGGCTTATAAATTAATTAGGCACAAAGTTGTCATTGTTGTTGAGGCACGAATTTGTGCGCATGTATATTTTTATAAAAATAGGCGAGTGTCAATGTTTCGTGAGTGTCTATAAGATATCTTATAGACACTCACGAAACATTGACACTCGCCTATTTTTATAAAAAATATACATGCGCACAAATTCGTGCCTCAACAACAATGACAACTTTGTGCCTAATTAATTTATAAGCCAACGAGGACTGAAGATGGACAAATAAATTTTGTCCGAAACGTCTCCTTTTTCGGCATTTAGCATCCAAAGGCTCTCTTCATTTGCTGCACCTGTACTTGTTCTTTTCCATCCCATAACATCAACAGCAACTTCTCTTCGAATTATAAAGCTATTTAAAATATCTACAACTTATAGAAGCCCTTTTTTTGATTTTCGAAAAAAAAAAAAATTTTTTTTTTAGATTAATCGCATTAAATAAAAAGATATTTAAAAAAAAGGAGCTCTATAAGTTGTAGATAATTAAATTAGTAATCATTGTGTTAAAAAATAATTAATTTTTTGCCTTTAATTAATTAGCTGGAAAGTCTAGAATGAAATGCAATTTGTCCCTTGTTTTCCTATGGGGAACACTAACGCCATCTCTTGCCGCCTAGAGGAACTCGGTAGTCAAAAGCTTTCTAACGACTTTTCGAGACGCGCACCTTAAATAAAAAAAAAATTTGATTTCTTAATTTTTTATTTTCTAGTTTTGAGTTCTTTTTTAGACTTATCAATTTATTTGATGATGAAATAATTATTGAGCCAAGATGAATGCTATTAAATAAATATTTTTATTTAAAATAGATTTGAATTCATGTTTTATTTAGTGAGAACAGGTTAAAACTTTTTGTTTATTTCAAATAGTCTTGCTAAACGTTCATGGGCGTAACTAGAGAATCTGGCTGGGGGGGGGGGCCATGGGACCAGCCATCCTCGCTGGGGGGGGGGGCATGAGACCAGATAACCTCGGTGGGCGAGTCATTCCACGTCAAATCGATACACTTTTTAACCTCACCATCTCAGATTTGTATGAAATTTGGGTCACAGGTAGAGTCAATAGAGACTAAGAAAAAGCCCCAATTTCAACTTGATATCTCAACTCGTTTAAGAAATATGGCGTGTTAAAGTTGTCAAAAATGGCAAAAAATCGACCTAACCACATCTATTTAAATTGCTCTAAAATCTCTTAAAGATGAGATAGAGAGATGAATGAGGTGTCATTTTACAGCTTTTTAGACGCCCTTTCCAATGATATTCAACACACCTGGGGCGGTAATAAAAAAAAAAATTTTAATTTCAAAATCAAAAATTTAAATTAATTTTTCTCAAAAAGTACCCCTTCGAAAATTTTGAAAAAATTCTTAAATGGTCCTTGCTTAAAGGTTAAAAGATAATATAAGCCTCAACGAGGAATCATGATGGGATCATAGAAAAATTAATTAAAACAACCCTTGCGTTAGTTTTTTGTCATAATTGGGAAACATTATACAGGCTAACAGTGATTTTGGTACCGGGACTAGTTTGAGCTATTCTCGTCGCTATATGCGTCGTCTTTTTTTCCAAAAATGCCGTCAGTTTTGCTCGAATATCTCTAGTTTTAGAGATATAGAGAATATAACGTTTTAATTGAAATTCTGCTCTAAAGCGGCTCTTATTTTGAGTTTTCTAGATTTTTTTATGGTGTTTTCTCTTAAAGATATACAGGTAGCTAAGGTATATAGAAAATCTAGAGATTCTGCCCAATCAGAAGTGATTTAGTGGTGCAAAACACGGCTAAAAGTTGAAAAAAATTCAATTTTTCCAGCCATCATTCATTCGTGCAAATCGGTTAATTATTAACGAAATTATAAACAAAATAGTTAATCTACAAGTCAAAGATAAGAAAATTTTATGATTAAGATGTTGTTTTGCTTAGAAGAATTCTTGGGTGTAGTGATAGCGCTGAAATAACAAGTTTATAATTTCTTTAATAATTAACCGATTTGCACAAATGAATGATTTCTAGAAAGCTAAATAGTTACAGAATATCGTACATATATGTTTTTTGCATTCAGGGATGCTAAAAAAATTTTAGGGTTGTCCAAAGTTAAGAAAAACTGGAAAAATTGAATTTTTTTCAACTTTTAGCCGTGTTTTGCACCACTAAATCACTTCTGATTGGGCAGAATCTCTAGATTTTCTATATACCTTAGCTACCTGTATATCTTTAAGAGAAAACACCATAAAAAAATCTAGAAAACTCAAAATAAGAGCCGCTTTAGAGCAGAATTTCAATTAAAACGTTATATTCTCTATATCTCTAAAACTAGAGATATTCGAGCAAAACTGACGACATTTTTGGAAAAAAGACGACGCATATAGCGACGAGAATAGCTCAAACTAGTCCCGGTACCAAAATCACTGTTAGTCTGTATAATGTTTCCCAATTATGACGAAAAACTAACGCAAGGGTTGTTTTAATTAATTTTTCTATGATCCCATCATGATTCCTCGTTGAGGCTTATATTATCTTTTAACCTTTAAGCAAGGACCATTTTAGAATTTTTTCAAAATTTTCGAAGTGGTACTTTTTGAGAAAAATTAATTTAAATTTTTGATTTTGAAATTAAAATTTTTTTTTTATTACCACCCCAGGTGTGTTGAATATCATTGGAAAGGGCGTCTAAAAAGCTGTAAAATGACACCTCATTCATCTCTCTATCTCATCTTTAAGAGATTTTAGAGCAATTTAAATAGATGTGGTTAGGTCGATTTTTTGCTATTTTTGACAACTTTAACACGCCATATTTCTTAAACGAGTTGAGATATCAAGTTGAAATTGGGGCTTTTTCTTAGTCTCTATTGACTCTACCTATGACCCAAATTTCATAGAAATCTGAGATGGTGAGGTTAAAAAGTGTATCGATTTGACGTGGAAAGAATGACTCGGGCCTGGAAAGCCCCATATTTTCTCAATTTTTCTTGGGGCAAAGAGCTTTCTGGGGGGGGGCCACGAGCCTTCTGGGGGGGCCAGGCCCCCCGGGACCCCCTAGTTACGCCCATGTAAACGTTGAATATTAAATTTGCATAATGAAATCAATATAAATATTTTGCTTCAAGCCCTCAGATGCCGAAAAGGCAAAGGAAATATTCAATCAAAAATATTTATCTTTTTCTTAACATGTTCATAAAAAGTAAGCAAATGTTTTGTTTGATTCGTCAGCACTATGATAGTAAAGGAATAAATATTTTCCCTTCCCACTTGCCTCGCTCTTTTGTTCATACCTCTAGACCTACTACGCTCCATTTTAACTTCGTGTCCCGCCCAGTTTAATCTACCAATCTACATCTAATCTAATTTAATTATCATAAGAGTAACCGGATAAGAAGAGTCTCTTGAATATGGCATTACTCACTAATTCGTTTTTTATTAGATCATAAATTTTCTTTTTTTTTTTTTTTTAAATAATCTCAACTTCTTTCATCTTGAGACCCTCCATTCAGATTTTCACCAACGAGATCAAAGACCTGAAAATTAATTTTATTGGCTTAATTACAAATTTCAAAAAATTTGTAGAATGTGCTGTTTTCAATTAGTATTATCCTAGAAATAGTTTACTTTGTCTTGTTCCTATCTACTCAACATTATCTTAAAAAAAAAAAACAATTATTGAAATTTAACTAGGACACATTAATAAAAATTTAGACATTCTCAGAAAGTATTAAGACAACAAACAAACTTGTTATAACGAAATTATTACAAATTATTGTCATAATAAACATTAGTATAAAATCCATGGGGGTCAATAACTACCATAAATAAATAAATAATGGGGACAAACCAAAAACGTCACCTTGTATTTAAATATCTAAATTGACAATTTCCTTTTTTTCTCTTTCCTATATTCAAGGAAAATGTTTTTATAAAAAAATTGCTTTTAAGTTTACTAGTACTTTATTGTAAATTTTTTTTACCAAAAACCATATATGATATTATTTAAATAATTAAACTAAAGTAATTTTTTTTAAGTAAAAAAAATTATTTAGAATATTTTTGAAAAAAAAATATTTCTCTCGATTTTTCGGGCTATTAACCTACCTTCAGGAGTACATGTGACTGATGAATAAAAGAGAGTAGATGCTACCAGGCTTAGGGAGGAGGGGCTTAGATAGGAGTGGGGGGAGGAGTTGGGGACATTTGTGAGTGTTTGCTAATTTTTTTTAGTTCTTTAAATTTTCTAATAGATAAATCCTAGAAAACAAGTGGTGGCTGTGATGATAACGTTGAGAGGAAGGGCAGAGGTAGCCAAAGAGAAAATATTCTGAATGCTATAACAATTTTCCAGAAACGTTTCCGTGCATTTATTATTGTTCCATCATCAGTCCTTTCTACAATATGTGACCGTCCACATGAAGAGGTATCAAATCTTCACTGGGCTAAATTTTCACGAGATCTGATTTACTAAAAAAAGTTCCAAAAAATTGATTTTTTTTACTTTCTCTTACCTCTATATATAGAGAGAGAAAGTATTGGATTCATGTCAAAAATTCGATGGCGAGATTTCGACAGATATACACTTTTTGAGGTCGTTGAATCCATAAAAGATAACAAATCGCGCCCCCTGGAGTCAAATCAAGGAGGCGCAATTTTTGCCCTACACAAACACAAACTTGCAAAAGTTATCTAGTCAAATTTTAAAATTAATTGACTTATTGGAAGAATAAGGAACTGTCCATAGCCATAAACACTAAAGTACCCCCCCCCCCGAGTTGTTTCTTCCTTGCTATCAGGGGAATCGATATTCTGAGGTGTCGAAAAGGCCTCATAACAGTCAGCGGATTTCCTATTAGGTAAGAGGCTGAAGCCTACGACGGCAATTTCGACTTTGAGTCTTTTATGAATTTTTATTTAGACGAGAAACTTTTGTTTTGAATCGAATTTCAGATGCTCTACCTTAGGAAACAGGGGAATTACAAAGTACACGGTTTCTAAAGAGGCTCAAAAATGTGTTGAGGCAAATGATTCAAACTATTTATCTACATGTATCAAATATATTTTATGTTTTTACATAGGCCCTAAATTAAGATTTTGATTTTGCCTAAGGCCCAAGAATTTAAATCCGCCCCAGAGAATAGGCGATAAATTATTTCAGACTACGAGGAAAATCGTAAATCCGCCTCTAATGGAAATATGACTAGATGCATTAAAAAAAAAACTCAATATTGATACATCATCCTTTTTTGTGGCTTCCCTTTCGACACCTAAGCTTGGTGGTTGCCTAAGCTCTAGGCAGAAGTCGCTTGTAATCAGGGATCATTTTCAATATTTTTACTTTCTCTTACCCTATATATGAAATATATAGAGAGAAAGTATTCGATTCATTTTTTATATTTTTAATCCGAAACAAGTGGCTACATTTAAATTTAATAGATCAATGGTTACTAATGAAAAAATCTTATCGTGGAAGTAATTTACAAAAAACTGGATTTGTACGAGGCAATGATTAATCGGAAGTTTACTTATAAATCCTATAAGTCTTGTTCAGGAGTAATAAATGTTTTAAATTTTGTAATTTAACTCCGAAACTGTCAATTACTGTACAGAATCCAGTCGCTAAGCAATAAATTACAAAATTTAAAATTTATTTACAAGACAGGATCTACGAATAAACTTCCAGATTAAAATCGATTAAGTAATTTACAAATTTACCGACCTAGGATTGAGGATTTATATTTAGATCCAATTTTTGAAAAACGGATAAGATTTGTGAGCTTTTTATAGAATTTTGTCCCATCCCCTTGTAAGGAAATCACTCATTGCCATCTATTAAATTCGCTCAATTTGAATTTTGGTATGATTACATTATCTCTCTGTATATTTTTTAAAAGATAAAATCAACAAGTGTTTAGAATTTAATTTTCTAAAAAAAAAAAAGAATTGGTTGTATCAGATATGAAGAAATATTTGATCCTTGAAGCTATTTTGATCTTGACATCATCCCTAAATTTAAAATATTAATTTAGAGTTATTTAGATTTATAAAAATTTAGAAAGTTGACCTTTTTCAAATGAGAGCATTTAAAGATCAATCGCTTTAGGCCATGTATTTTTGTAAATGGGGGCATCTACCAAACCAAATCACATTTGTTTCATTTGGGATCTTTGCATTTATTTTAAATTCGTTTATTACACAAATATATCAAAATATATAACTATTTATATTTGAATTAATTATATCCTCTTCTTGTCTCGTCTCCCTGTAGACCAATTTTTTTTTTGGATCAGTTTGAACCTCCATCTTATTGAAAATCATTTTTTTTTCTCCATTTGAGAAATTAAAAATTTCTAATTGTTATTAAGTTTAATAATATTGTCGATTTTTTTTTTAGAGATAAATGATGATCACATTGGCTCTAGTTAATCGAATGATTGTCGGCCAGAATCCTTTCTGAAATTAGGTTAAGGTTAGAGTGATAGGAAACACTTGTTGATATAAAAAGACCGTGATGATGAGACTGTTGAAAAAATCAACCTCTGGCGAATAGCTCTAATCCCTACTAGAAAGTGATAAGATAAAATTATTAAATAAATAGAATTGTTCTTTTTTGTTGATGTATTATCAACTTTTTAATTTTAATATTCGTATTCTCTCAGGAGTTCATTTGAATTCTTATTTTTTCATTCGTAGGTTTATAATAAAAACCTCTTCAAAATTATCTTATTTGTTCAAAACTTGCTTTTCTTGCATATCCCTAGAAAAGGAAATTTAGGGGTCATCAAAAATTTTTAATTTAAATTAAAATTTTATAATTTTCGTTTTGAATTTTTCCACTGGGAGAACATAAAATTTCTCCATCATTACTATTATATACTGTTGTTTATAAAAAAAGTTACGTAAAATCTATATTTATGAAACTTTTCTTTACTACATATACATGAATAGTTAAATAATTTATTATCATCATTTTTCTTCCGGCATTGATAATTATCATTTAACATTACGATCTAGGAATGTGATTGATATCGAATTTAATGGAACGTAAAATTCAAACATCTTATTTTAAGTCAGAGAAATTCACATTTTTTATCTCTTCTTGATTAATTTGTTTTCTTCCTATGTTTTAATCTTTAATACATTAAATTTCCATGATCTCATAACTATTTTTTTATAATTTACTTTTATCTGAAGATTATTTGACCATTGATTATACAATTATCTAAATTAGTGATTTGTAGTATTTATTACAAAATACAAAGTTTATATTATTAATTTTAAAAAATCACAATGCCCTCAGGGCTTGGTGTAGAGGTTAGCGTGCTAACCTCGTATACCAAAAGTCGCGGGTTCGGACCCCAGACACTCCGATGATTTTATTTAAGCCATTTGGATACCAAATGGTTATATATAATTATTAATACAATGGTTATCTTAAAAGTCTTATATGGCTAGAGTTCCGAAAAGACTGTGTGAATGTGTGTGTGAGTGTGAGTTTGAATGAGAAAAAGTGTGTGTTTTTTTAAATAAAAAAAAAAAAATCACAATATTGGCCTCCTTTGTCTCTTTTAAAATTAAAAAGAAATTTACAAAATAACCGGGACATTGCTTTGGGCCCGAATTATTTGAATTTCCCTTATCGACGTTTCGGGGACTAAACATCACCCATCTTCAGGATAAAGGTGTTAAAAAATTCTTAGAAAAAAATTCTTAGCACTCCTTCAGTTGTTAGATAAGTAAGGATGTTAGTATATTTTAAAATATACTAACATCCTTACTTATCTAACAACTGAAGGAGGTAGTGATGAGAATTTTTTATCACCTTTATCCTGAAGATGTAAGAGAAAATAAAAACAAAACAGGGCAAAAATAAATAGTATACTTAATTATTTAATGATGAAGATAGGGGCAGCCTGGTGGATATTATTGAAAAGGGTGAATAAATAAATTCAGAGCTAGTATTCAGGCAAATTTATTCGGAATATATCCCTCCGCTATAGGCCAACGTTTCGGAGCTCAAACGGCTCCTTCTTCAGGACCTTAATGTTAACAAATAAAAAGTACATCTCGTTGTTACATATATATTTTATAAGGATATTTGGGCTATAGCGGAGGGATATAATCCGAATAAATTTGCCTGAATACTAGCTCTGAATTTATTTATTCACCCTTTTCTTAATTATTTAGTTATTTTTGTGCTTGTTTAATAAAAAAAAAAAAAAACATTCACGCTTTTTCCTCACTCACACTCACATTCACACAGTCTTTTCGGCAACGATACTCGTTGTTTAATATATCTATTGGGAGTCCAGGCATTTCTATTTAAGCCATTTGGTATCCAAATGCCTTAAATAAAATTATCGGACTACCTGGGGTCCGAACCCGCGACGTTCGGCATAGAAGGTAGGCAAGCTACCGACTACTCCAAGTCCCGTGGGCATTTTTGTGCTTAAAAAATATTCTTAACAATTGAAGCACTAACCACTGACCCTCAGGAAGTTTATAAGAATCCTTTTTTTTTTTCTTTATTTCCCACTCAATTATTTTTGACCTTGGTTAAAAAATTTCACAGTTGAAATTCAATATTTTTTTACAAGTTACTTTATAGCTTGTACTTTATATTTCTCTATTTGTACAAAACTTAAAAATAATATTTTTGTCAAACTAACAAATACCTCTTTATAATTGTCTCATTAACACAATTTCTATGCTAATCAATGTACCTAAATCAGGGACAATCAAACAAACGACCTTAGTAATTGAATCGAGATAATTTATTATTTATATTCCCTACTACCTTTCATGATCATTATTATTAAATAATGCAATTCTTTGTTTCCGCAGTGTAAATAAATTCAATAACAAGTTGGTCATAAATGTCCTTAAAGTAAAATATTTACACTATGTAAATGAATATTGCGTATTTAATTTTTTTATCTCTCACTCAGTAAGATGTGACCTATATAGTGTAAGCACTTCTCACATCTCACATCACACACATCCTCTCTTTATTTTTTAACATCTTTGATTTTCTGCTTGACTCATCATTCGGACATGCTTGTGAGTAATTTCACGCCAAGTCTTAGTTGACAGATTCGCTTCGCTTTTACGAATCTTAATTGTATATGATCCAAACTAAACAAGAGAAGCTCAAAATCTTTTACACCTAATTTCATTTCTTGACGTAAGTCATTTGTAAGGAAAGAATACAGGTCATTCAATTCTCAGGAATTTTTAAATTGTTCTTTCATTAATAATAAAACTCCTATTTAAATAGATAAATTTCAAATTATTGCAATAGTCTCTTTAGAAATAAGAAACTAGAGTTGCTGGGGCTCCGCAGCCGTAGCCTATTCAAGCTTTGGTTCCTTTTTTGTACGGCAAATAACCGTGAAATATCAGCAGGGACCTGCGTAGACACTCTACCTGAACATAATTTGTATTAAACATTGATTCAAAAATTACAATCTGTAGTTTTTTCTTGGTCACTTCAAAATGATAATTGAGAATATAAATAAAACAAATTTCTTAAAAAATTATGGTTTTATATTTCAGAGCATTTTTTGGACATCTGACTGTCAAGTCTGCGCAAGTTACTTAATGAGCTGCCGTCTTAAGAGCTAATTTAACTACAAAGAATACATTAAATTAATGATATAGGTATATGCCGAGGGGCCTGGCCACGGAGAAGAGCAACGGTCACCACAATCGTTGCGGTTAAGTGATGCCAAGCGCGGCAAAAGCACGGGACTGGGGACCCCGAGCAATCAGCGTGTGGAACGCCCCCCCCCCGGTAGCCATCGGTACTTGTATTTAAAAAGTATATAAATAAAGAAATAACCCCTAAATGGCCCTGCAACCGAAAAGGGTTAAAAAAATGATATAAATTTTACATTTAGTTTTAATAATTCATTATATAAAATATTATATCAATATTTATATCATTAATTTAATGTATTCTTTGTAGTTAAATTGACTTTGAAAACGGCAGCTCCTTATGCAGAAATAAGTGTAACGCGCAGTCTTGTTAGCCAGATGTCCAAAAACTCCAAAATAAAAAACCCTTATTTTTTTAAGAAAATTCGTTTTATTTTTCTCATTTATCAACTTGAAGTGACCATGAAGAAAACTACAGATTTTTAATTTAATTATATCCCGGTCAACACTAAAAACTAGATTAGCAGACATTTTAATGACTCCAGCTCCAATTCCAATGTACTCCAGTTCTTCCCAAACTTGTTGGCTAGAGGTTTCTTCAGCCGGGAGCCCCCCCCCCCCCCATCTCTGGATATTCCTAACAATATATAAATAGAGTAGAAACTTGATTATCCAGCCACGCTCTTTTTTGTCCAAACCGATCACTTAAATATTATATAATTTAAATTCATGTAAGATAATATTTTTCAACAAATTTGACGTACGTTTTTTTTTAAATTTATTATTATTTCAATTTCTCTGGATTTATTACAAATTTGTTTGATTATTCCCACGAACCCTGATCCCTGTCGAAGTTACTTTTCCCCTTATCGTGTTCTATATCCCTTTAGTAAATCATTTATGTGGAGTAGCTGGCAAATCCCAAGCCTTTAGATGTCTTCTTTAAACAAAAATGATTTTAAGGCCCGTGAGTCTTTCCGTTTTTCGCCCCGATATGCAAAATAAACGCAACCAGATATATGCCTAAGGGTACTTGGTTGCCTATTCTCAGTTTTGAAGGCAAATATATTTAAGTTTTTTTTTTTAAATACATTTTTTTATCTTGTTCAAATAATTTTGTAGTAAAAATATTGGATTATAATTTCTACTATTCTTATTATTATTACTGCCGTATTTACTATATTATTAGAGTACCCCATTTGTTTGTCTTTTTCGGGCTTTAAATTGGAATTCGTTTTTACGATACAGTTATTTCGCCATTTTTATTTAAAACACTTGGTATCCAATTGATTGAATAAAGTTGATTGGGATCCACACATAGCTTTGTGATCCCCATTTAACTAATTTATTTTTAACTCACACTTTTTCTCATTCACACTCACACTCGCACACACATTCACACTGTCTTTTCGGCAACTCAGGCCATATAAGACATTTAAACGATAACCGTTATTTAATAATATACATATTTGGGGTCCAGGCATTCTTATTTAAGCCATTTGGTATCCAAATAGCTTAAATAAAATCATCAGACTGCCTGGGATCCTGGGATCCGAACCTTGGTATACAACTAATTTATTTATTTGCGCGTGTGATATCACTTATTATTGCATAACAATTATGCTATATCACAAATTCTTTCATTACTTCCAGAGGACTAATTTCGATAAATAAACAAATTCTCATAATTTTAGTATGGATTAAAAAGTTAAAAAAAAGTCTGGCATAGCGAGATTGCTTATTAATCCTTTTTATGATCATTATTTATCATCGAGTTGAGTTGTTTATACTAAGATAATTTTGCCAATGGAAAATAACAATATAATCTCTATTTACACAGCACTTAATTTATTTTTTACATATCCCCCATAACGAAAACAATTAAACTAACTTGAAAATCTAATTTCTAGCTGTTATTGTTATTCACTGAAAGTTTAATTTATTTATTAATGACAAATTAATTATTATTTTTTAATCTCTCTTTTAATTTGTTAAATCTTTCGGAAGAGAAAACATTTTAGTTTTAATTTATTTACAAATCTAAAGTGATATTATTTGTTAGATAAGATATTCATTAGAATTATTATTCATTTATCTGATCTGTTAAATCCGCCTACAGCTTAGGTTTATTTTTGTTTTTAATTTTCGAATTTCGGTAAAGATTTTTCTATTTT
This sequence comes from Euborellia annulipes, assembly GCA_023213315.1. NCBI lineage: Eukaryota > Metazoa > Arthropoda > Insecta > Dermaptera > Anisolabididae > Euborellia > Euborellia annulipes. Next base: position 63,669 of record JAKCPI010009497.1, on the reverse strand, counting down.
TCATTCATTTTATTGTAAATTCGTTTTAATAAATTAGGGTTGAAGGTGAGGATTATTTCAATATAATTTTTGTGATTATATTTTCCCCATTAGGCTGAGCAACGATCCATAAAATATTGTGAACCAGAGGACAATCTAAAATTTGAATTAGTTCCTAATAATCGTAGAAATAGAAAGCTTTTAATAGAATTAAATTTGACCATGAATAATATTTTTATTACAATAAATTGATAAATATTTTCTCAAAACCAGTCATCATCCCTTGACCTGGAATCTTTTCGATTATTAACTTTGCTATAAGCTTGGATTTTCTCTCTGGTATTTCTACTCGGCACAGGTCCAAATTTAAGTCTTCGCTTTAAATTTATATTCTTTTAAAATACTGCCATTCCATATTTTATAATTTCTCATAATATTTTCCAGCCTCGATTTTATTTCCATTATCATTTATTTTATGATCTGGAATAATCTAAATCTATTTGGAAAAAAACCCTAATTTACAAAATGGTTATTTTATAGATTATTTCATAAGCATATTTATTTCAGAAGCCGACTAGTTTTTTAAACAAGTGCTTTACCCTTCTGATAAGATAGCCAACATTTAATTAATTACTTTTTTAACTGCCAAAGGGAGTGACATTGGTGTAATATTCATTAACTATTCATTTAATGGGAATCGAAATAAAATTCCCTGAAATATTTGATAAAAGTTCATATTTTTCAAAAATTTTAAACAATTTTAACAATTTATTTTAAGTCTATTTACTTTCGCTTCTCACTAAAATTTGGACCCTGTTATGCAATGGTGTGTCAAAGACCAACCATCGAGTTTTGAGAAAATTAACATTAAAGTTTTTTGTTTTCATTGGATTATATATAATTTTGTTTGTCAATTGTGCAAGTAACATTAAATATAAATTTTTTAGGACATATTTCATTAAAAATACTATTAATTATAGCATTTGAAACAATATTCCGTGCTTAACTCAATTTTGAATTTTTTTGGTCTTTGACACACCATTGCATAACAGGGTCCATTTAACAATCAATTGAAATTTATATATATAAAAATCGTCATTATTATTTAATAGAAATATTTATAAAGCCCGGATTTCTATGCAATTGCATATTCTATTTGCTAACATGTACCAGGGCCGGAACTACGAGATTTTTTTTAGTGGGGGCAAAATTTAATTTGCCGCCCCCTCTTTAAAATTTTCTATACAAAATTCATATCTTTTTACCTTTTTTTTAGTAAATCTTTCTTTGCCGCCCGGAGCACATGGACCCACTGCCCCCCCCCCCCCCCTAGATCCGGCCCTGACATGTACGTCCCGTCCGAATCATGCGTCCTTAGAACTATGGTACAAATTTTATATTGCACAAAGTTGCATATTTAAAACTATTTTTATCATATTTCGGCAAAATTTTTATTTAAAAAAAATAAAACTCCATTTCATCAGTAGAAATCATGATTTACCTTTAATTGGAAGCCATTTACTTGATATGTTTGTCACATATTTTAATACTTTTTTACTGCATTGTATATGGCATATTTAGGAATTTTTGCTGCATAAAAATCCAGGCTTTATTTATAAGTTATCCAATAATATTATTCGAGTTATCAAGGAAGGGGGATTGTAAATATTTAATAGGTATATTATCTACAATGCTTGATGAAATAATATTTACACTTATTACTATATCAATAGTAAGTAGACCTTCTTGTTTATATGACATTGAATGAAAAGGTTAAAGAAACCATTTGAGTTGTTGATTGATAAAGAAAGGATCATGTGATTCCGCCAACCAATCAACGTTGGCCTCTTATCTCACCTTTTATGCCATTGTCAATCTTAAATACTATTCCTGAACTGTGAGAATTATAGTTTTTATTCAACAAAAATCCTTTTTCTTGAACAGAGCGGTAAAAGCAAATTTACCTATAGGCTGTTCTAAATTTCATTTCGGGGATTCCTGAAAATACACTTTAAGATTTCTTCGAAACTAATAAGACTTTTGGTAGCTTTTCCGCGTGAGCCAGGTGCAGTTTTTAGAAAAGCCTCCCACTAAAGTGAGCAGGTGTTTCGTCTTCCGTCTTCTTCGCCTCGGTAGACGTACATCCACGTGCCATCATCTAAATAGAACGCGTGGCGAACCCTCGACAACTGTCTCACGCGTGACGTATGACATCATTTGACGAGACATTTTCTGTATTTTTTTTTTATCTACTTGACTAGAGGAGGAGCATTGGCCTTTCAAAGGAACTATTGAGGTCTCAAGGCAAAAAAACATACCAGTTATTAATCGCTCCTTTCGTTTTAGATCAACATGTCAATCATGATGAGGATAATTTTTTTTTTTTACTGACTGCTGGCGACAATATGTCTAGCTTGAATTCTTCGTTATATAATCACTTCTAATTTTTTTTAAGATGATAAAAAATACTAGTAGATAAGCGTATATCGCAAATATGGATTAATTATTTATATAAAAATATTTTAAAACTATTACTCCTTTAAAAAATATCAGATTATAGAATATTGATGGCTAGAAATTCTATTAAAACGAGGCAAAAATTGACCCTTTCAAAGTTCAAATCTGAAAAAGCAAAATATTTCTTTAAGTTACATGGCTTGGACGCTAATTGGAACTTAAAATATTAATTAATGGGAAATTTAAAAAAAAAATATGGGTGATTGTGGCCTCAGCTATAGCAGGTTAGCGACTATAAGTGATTTAGATTAGGCTATTGGGGAGTTAAACTAATGGATTAATTGAAATCACTGAAGCAGCCCAGCAGAGTTCTCCTCAGCATCCCTATGCTGTTCAGATCACGACTAACAGAACTGTCATTTCCAATCTTCCTTTGTCCCCATGACCTCCCGTGATTGGAACAAGCTCCCTGCGTCTATCTTCTCCAAAACCTACAATCTTCAGACTTTCAAGTCTAATCTCAACAGACTTCTTCTCAGTTCCCGCAGTTGAGTTCCCCTTTTATGCTTCTCCTTTATTTATTTTGTAACTATATTCTTCCTGGCTGCATGTGACAACTGGACATTATAGGTCTTCGGACCTTATGCACCCATTTCCAAACAACAAAAAAGATATCTCTCTATCGTTCGAAAATAAATTCCTAAACAATTTTCACGAAAGGTTTTACTTATATACTTTTTAAAGAGTATCAAAAAAATACTTGATCTATGAATGTTAATCAAAATCGTTGGAACTAATTTTGAGAAAATCGCAAAAAAACTGAAAAAGTACATCAGTAAAGTACTAGTACTTTTTGGCCGATTTTGTTCAAAAACTTATTTTCGTCCCTTGGGGGGGGGGGGGGTGCCTAACTCAAATATAAAATTTCAAACTCCTAGCTCTTTTCGTTCCTGAGATATTATGTTCACAGCAGACAGACCAATTTGCGGGACCCACTTTTTTGGGCTCAAAACGTCTATATCCATCAAAATCTCTACATCGAATTTTTAACATGAAACTAATACTTTCTCTCCATATATTTCATATATAGGTAAGAGAAAGTAAAAATATTTCCAAAAACGAGATGTTTAATAATTTTTCCTTTTTTGCCATTTTAATCAGCGAAATAAATGTTTCTAGTCGCTAATTTGACCAACCTCGTAACTCTAATAATAATGAAGTTAGCAATGGTAATGACTTAATTAGAGGATCAGAGGCACCTTGAATAATGAAAATGAATTTTAAGTTTATATTCAACAATGAAACTTTCTGAATACGTATAAGGGAATCTATTATTATTTTCCTATAACACGGAAAGGGTTGCAAATACAGAGAAAAATAATTATGTAAGTTTCATGATCATTCCTTATATTATTAAAAGAAATGTGAAAAATAATTAAATCAAGGATTGTCAAATATTTGGTAAAGAATTATTTCCAACAATACTTATATGACTCAAGAAATACTTAGTTTATGGTTTCACAATTTCTCTCCCACGGAATTATGATTTAAAACTGGCCCCATTTTATAATGCATATATGTTTCATGGATTTAGCAAATTGCACACCCCTGCATTAGTCCTTGTATTCTCCTTGCCAGACCAGTTTGCCTACGCAGTCTTCCACATTCGATAGTTCTTTCACCTCTTTTGTTTTTTTTATTTTTATATTTTTTGTATTAATAATATCCTTATGGTTTGTAATGAAGACCAATTAAAATGGCAAGCCCAACTTTTTGTCAAGGTGTGTTTCAATATTCTTTACGGCTCACCACACTCTAGTAAACTTGGCAACCACATGTTGCGTTTGGCATCAACCTTGTTATTCTTCTCATCTCAACTCGCTTCATATCGACTAAATACTAGTTTTTTCAATTGAAATAATTTGCAGTACTAACAGGTTACTTAAGCGGTCCACCCACCCCCTGGTGTTCTCTACTTCCTGTTTTTTTTTTTTTTTTTTTTTTTAATTTATATTATATAATAAAATTGAATATTAAATGAATGAATAATGAAATTTAAAAATTTGTTATTCAAAATAAAAGCCCATCATTTATTTAGTAACTTGTTAATTTTAATTTCCTCATTAGCAGGATGGGAGCGGGGGCAGATGAATTAAAATTTTTTATTAGATTTATTTTTTTTAGAGGTGTGTCTTATACTGCAGTATTAGAGGCGTAATAAGGTGGGAGGGAGCAAAAACGGGTCGATATCACATTAAGATTTTAAATATCATTAAATATTTTAAATAAAAAATTATTTTTTTTTTAACTTATTTTAGGGGCCTCTCCCTCGAAATTTTAAAAATGTATTTGTTCATAAAATCAGAAAAAGTATCGCTAGTATGCAAAATAAATCTTTAAATTACTACAAATTTAACCGCCCCCCCCCCTCCGTAGCGCCAAAGAATATAGCTTAAAGAAATTTAAAAAATGCATATCTATACGGCACAGGGTTCATTTCCAAAAAAATTGAGTCATTAGATTTTTTACGATAATAATTATATCCTGCTGAGAATGCTGAGTGGCGAAAATCCGAAATTCAACAATTCGAGAAAAGGCGATTGAAAGTTTTATAAACATACATTTCAATAGTCAGGCATCAAATGAATAGGCCAGAATCAATAGCAAAGAATGGAAATATATTTTCGCCACTTTGGCACTCAAAAGAGAAGACGTTTTAGCATCGTTTGGTAGGCTTAACTCGAAAATTGAATTTTCTGACTTTCGCCACTCAGTATTCTCGCCAGGCGAAATATTGGTAGGGAAATAAAAACCGCATTTTCTAGTCTTTAAATTTTATAGATTAATTCTGATCCTAGAATTCCTTAACAATAAATTCTCTTGTTAAGTTTAGTTTTTAAAAGAAGTAGAAAAAAAAGTAACGAGATCTCAGTGGGAAAAGGACCTATAGTTGTCAAATAGATTAAAGAGGTAATTGAAGTAGCCGATTAGGAAAAAGGTCTCATCCTGATTCTCGCTTCCTGAATGACTCATACTTTGAGACAAATCAGAACTAATCACTCGGTGAATACGAGTCACATGCTAGTATAAGAGCCCGGGGCAAAAAGATATCTTCTAAATTGATCTAATTTATTTTCTCAAGATTTGTCATTACGAATGGATGGGGCACAAGGGGGACGCTCAACCTCTTCGCCTAACCCCGGGCCTCTAAACCCGAAAGAAAAAAATAAGTTGAGAAATGTATAAATAAAAAGTTACAAGTATTTTTTTTTAAGATTTCCTATAGGAAAATTTTTTAGGATATTTATATCGTTTTCTTCAAGAACGTTTGGTTCAGTGATTTAATCGCAGTTTTATTTTTGTTCCAGCCTTTGCCCCATAAATAAGATTTTTTATGCTACATATTCAAGTTTAAATCAGTGGCAATTTCTTATCCCCCCCCCCCCCCCCGCTCTCTGCTTTTCTATATTAATAATAATATCAATGTTTTTGTTCGCTGACGAAAGCAAATCCCCTACACTAACCTGATTTTTCTATTTTGGTATATTCAACTTCCGTGTTTTTGTTTCTTTTCAGTTGTTTATTGCGACTATGCAGCTTCAGGACGTTCTTTACAATTCATTGAAGATTTTGTTTTAAAAGAAGTTTTACCTTCGTATGGCAATACACACACAACTACTTCAATTACTTCTCTTCAATCAACACTTTTTAGGTAAGAATTTATTATCAAATATTGAAAATTGGAGGAAATAATTATGATTTCTGAATCGAATTAAAAATCTTCTTGAGTTAAAATTTTGAGCAGCAATTCCAGACAGGTTGTATACCCATATTGTTCTCTGAAAGTTTGATTTATCTTTCGTTAGGAAAAGAACTCCTCCTAATTTACTTTTAAGGTGGAATTCCGAGCAACGCGACATAGCGGCAGCGTCACTGCAGCCGCGACAGTGTCGCGGCGGTAGTGTCGCACTTGTGGCTTCCGATGACGGCGTCAATAAACAAACGCGACATATTGTCCTAACCTAAGAAACGAATTCTATCAATATTTCATCTTCATTTTGTTTGAAGGCCGCCATTTTGTTTGTTATTTTGTTATGGCAACGCTCTGCGGCAGCGACCGATCGAGAACAAACGCTGCAGTGTCGCTGCCGCTAGAGCGGCAATGACGTCACGGCAGTGCCGCGGCGTCTGTGTCGCAACACTCGAATAGCCTTTCATTATTTACACATGACATGTACTGTCGCTCTGCCGCCGCGTCACTGTCGTGGCGTCAGTGACGCTCTGTCGCGTTGCTCGGAATTCCACCTTTAAGTTTTAATGATTGGCATTATTCATGCAACGGACAGTACCACGACTTATGTTACTGAAATCTTCTCATAAATTTATTTTTAGTAAATAAAGTGAGCAAATTGAAGTGAAACTACACACGATCGTTTTATTCCCTTCAAAGGGAAATCCTCTATTCCTTTGAGCTAGTCTGCAGAACGGAACAAATTTTAAAAAGGCTGTAATCCAGGCGAATAGATTCAACATTTCTTCCTCAAAAACCAGTTAATAAATAACAAATTTGATCAGGAGAATAAGTCTGATCCCTCACGCGTGACGCTTGGCTTCCCGGGCGAATGAGACCTAGACAAAGAGCAGACAGGTTCAATAATAATATACCTGATTCGCCCAAGTAATATCATTCATATCATATACTTAAAATCCCTAATAATTACAAATTGTTACTTAGGTCGTACTGTTTTTCCTTTTCTTGAAAGGGGATGTTTCACCTTCAAGGAAGTATTTTTCCTAATAGTTTCCCTTTATTAACGTAGGTTCTGGGCAAATGACCAAGTGTTCCCAGTGAATAACAAGCGATTTCTAGGAAGGGAAAATACCATATTATATAATTACTCATAAGCAAATTTAAATATGAAATATTTTTTTTTGTTTTAGACATAAAAATACAATTAACATAAAATTAGCTTAGTTCATTTTTCTCTTCCTTTCAACCCGAGTAGTATTTTTTTTTTTCTTCCATTCCATTCCTCTTTTTATATTTTTAATTTATCGCTACAAGGTGTCAACAGAAATTCTTTACAACTTTGTTCTTTGCAAAACTATATATTAAAATAGTAAATTCTCTGGTTGATTACTTTGCCTACGTCTTTTGGTTATTTTTAATTAAAAACTATTTTAAGATTCATTCGTTTTCGTTGCATGTTGTGTAATAAGAAGTCGGTGTCCTGCCCTCAGAAAAAAAAAAAAAATATTTACCTATCGAGTTATTTTGAGACACTTAAATAGATTCTTTTAGACCACCCAGAAATAATTTGAAAAATAATTATTTAATACGATAGAAACGCAGAATCTAAATTGACACCTGCTTCTAAAAAATTTCAAATAAAGCGGAGTCCATCAAGATATTAAACTGATACTCTATGAATAAATAATTTGTCTTTAATATTTTTACAGACATGAAGCTCGAGATATTTTCCGAAATGCATGCCACGCCGGAGAACACGATGCCGTCATTTTTGCTGGACATGGGTGTACAGGGGCAGTTCATAAACTTTTGCATGCACTGGCCTTGGAGCAACCACCGATAGTTTTCGTGGGACCTTGTGAGCATCATTCAAATCTCTTGCCATGGAGAGAAACTGGTGCTGAGGTATAAATCATTTTATTTTATACGTATTCTGACCACTCTAAAATTATTTAATTTCTTTAACACTCCAGCCATATCCATAAAATCTTTCAATTTCGCTTCCTCTCACTCGTTTTAAGAGCGTAATCAAATATTTTTTGATATTTAAAATTTGTTTATCAAACACATTTATAAGTTTATTGATAGAACGTATCTAATTTAAGAGCTCCCAATCAACTGAATTATTTTTAGTTTTGCAACTTCTAAATAGCATGAAAGAAGAAAGAAAATTCTATTTGTTTTATTTTAATTTAATAGTTCTCTTTACGTCGAATAGTTCTCTTTATACTCATCACAATTGATAATTCTCATAAATAGGCAAATAAAGAAATAAATTTTTTAGAATATCATTAAAAAAAAGGCATATAACCCTTAATAAGACTCATATCTTCAGATGGGATGCAACATTTTTTGTGATCTTAAGCTGGATTGTACCTGAGGAATACTACAGAATGAGTTTACAAATAAACCACAGTTAAACCAAAACAAGTATTTTGTGAGCCTAATACCAAATACTAAAATCAACTTTGAAAGTTTAATACCAAAAAAATACAATTGATACAAATAAATGTATATATAAGCTTATATATATATATATATATTTTACAGATTATACGGATAGCAGAAACCCGAGAAGGACATCTTGATCTAGAAGATTTAGAACGTCAATTAGTGGCACATAGAGATCTCGGTCTTACCATGATAGGATGCTTTAGTGCAGCTAGTAATGTCACTGGCGTATTAGCAGACGATGTGGCCACTACGCTTCTATTGCACCAACACGGGGCTCTAGCATTTTGGGATTATGCCACCGCAGGTATATTAAATTATACTTGGTATATCATTTCCCTACTATATGAATATAAAACGGATGCTGTGTACAGTCGATGCCACTATTAACCAACAGGTGGGAGATTTGAGCCTTAATTCTTAAATGTCGAGTGTGTTATCTCAAAAGAAGCAATTCCACTTCAATTCTATTCAAAAAATGATTTTACAAATTGGATTTGGTTGTCTAAACTCAAACTAAGGCTGCCGGTTAATAGTGGCACCGACTGTACTTCACTGAGGGATTTATTAACATTTCTTCTAAGGACACGTTGACTCTACCGTATAAAGGATAAGGATTAAATAAATATTTCATTTATTATTATTAAAAGAATAAAATTGTTACATCTATTGTTGATTATTTGGTGTAGGCCTATGAAAAGTTATTTAAATTTTTTAGCAAACTTCTCTTACCTTTGGTAAGAGAAAGTTGTGTGCTGTGCGACCAGACACACCAGATTTTTTTTAAACAAGAAATATTTATTGGATAGGCAATAACTATTACTGACACACAAGTTCTTTGAGGACTTTACTTTTAATAATTTATTCATTTATAAAATAATAAATTTAAGATTTTTTTTTAAAGTATGAATTTCTTTTTTATCCAATAACAGCGCCATATGTGCCCTTGGACATGAACCCCGTGCTTCCTGGCGTTGATGAGCGCGCTGTCTCCAAGGACGCCATGTTTTTCTCAGTCCATAAGTTTATTGGCGGTGTTCAAACTCCAGGTATATTTTCATTAGCTTTGACTTACAAAAAAAAAATTTAATATTAATTAATTTAAAGCCCATCATGATATATACCTTTCATAAATTTTGAAGTTTGACCATCTCATTTGCACTTATTAATTGGTGTTTAATTTTTTCAGGTGTTTTAATTGCCAAAAAATCTCTTTTCAATAATACGGTACCGAATGGTTGTGGAGGAGGAACCGTTTTTTTCGTCTCCCGAGATTCTCATAGGTACCTGCAGGTGAGAAATATTTATAGCCAAACGATTTTATTAAATAGAAGGAGTAAGACTAGAATCTTTTTATGTTTTAGGATACGGAACTTCGAGAAGAAGGAGGAACAGCAGCTGTTGTTGAATCGGTGCGTGCCGGATTAGCTATGCAACTTAAAGAAGCAGTAGGTGTTCAAAATATTATGTCTAGAGAAGAGCGCATTTCCAAGTAAATATTTATCATTTTAATATCAAAATATTTTTACTTTAATTTATTTATTATATACCGGTATTTAATTTTTAGGATGGTAGTTTCACATATGAGAAATATCCCCGAGATTGTATTATTAGGCCCTGCAATATCTACTCGTCGTTTGCCTGTATTTTCTTTTCTTGTCAGACACCCAAGAGGCGCTTTTCTTCATCATAATTTTGTTTGCGCTGTTCTTAATGATGTTTTTGGAATTCAGGCTCGTGGAGGTTGTGCTTGTGCAGGTCCTTATGCCCTTGATCTATTGGGTAAGTTTAATTATAGATAATAAAAACAAGTTAGCCCACCCATATCTAAAAAGAATATTTTTACAGGTATCGGACCAGCCCTTGCTAATCAATATGAAGAGATTTTACTTGAGGATTCGAGATTAGATCGACGTCATTTGCGTCGACGAGAAGAGCATAGTCCTTATGAAATGTTAAGACCTGGATTTGCTCGTATATCTCTACCTTATTTTATGAGCGACGCAGAAGTAGCATTTATACTCGAAGCTGTGAAAATGGTAGCTACAGAGGCATGGAAATTGCTACCTCAATACATACTTAATCCTGAAGTAAGTTAAATTTGAATGATTTGGAAATAATTATTCAACATATGCTAACAAATTCTCTTATTATAATATTAATTTTTTAGACTGGTGAATGGCGACATCATAGCAATTCAGTATTCAGGGAACGTCGTTGGCTTGGTGCTATCCTTTACACCGATGGTAAAATGTCAGTTCATGAGCGTCGCATTTCTGGCCAAGGCTCATTGCCACCTCACGACTATTCGGATTTACTTCATACTGCTCGGAATATATTTAATAGAGCTCGTCGGATGGCTCAGAGATTCCCACTTGCAGATCAAGGAGCCTTATTTGATGAGCGAACTGAGCCTCTGCGTTGGTTCATGTTGCCTTCTGAAGCTCAAGATTTGCTTCTTGGCCATTCATCTAAGGTACTAACATAAATTCTTCATCAGACTGTAGAAATGGGACATTTTAAGGGCCTCTCTCAATGCACAAAAAAAATTGTAATTGTAAAAATTGATAGTAATTAATTTATCACGTATGTTTTTAAAGCTTTTGTGGTTTGTATTATTATTATGGGAGTTTTCATCACATTTTGTTATTAATTATTTATTAAAAATATAAATACTCTACAACGTTTCGACTGCTTATTCTGCAGTCGTTTTCAAGTACTGTACACTTACTACGATATGAGTGAACTAACCTCTAAGGGAAGAGCATTTTATATACGACGTCAGCGCCATCTACAATCATTCCTATGAAGTTAGACACAAACTTTCGCGCCATCTGACTCATTCTCATGAAGTTAAACACAATCAACAAAGCAAGTATTTACATAAAAAGCATGATGTTATGTAAACACTTGCTTTGATAATTGTGTCTAACTTCATGGGAATGACTGTAGATGGCGCTGAGGTCGTATATAAAATGCTCTTCCCTTAGAGGTTAGTTAGCTCGAGTAGGAGCACGTGTACAGTACTTAAAAACGACTGCAGAATAAGCAGCCGAAACGTTGTACAGTATTTATATTTTTTAATAAATAATTTGTGGTCTATAATTAAAAATCCCATAATAATAGTAATTCGTTTCTTTTAATCCCATAAATAAATTCTTAACATTATTTTATTTTCCCTTATCAAATTTCCTCCTGTTAAGGTGGAATTCCGAGCAACGCGACAGAGTGGCAGCTTCAATAGCGTCACTGCAGCCGCGACAGTGTCGCGGCGGTAGTGTCGCGCTTGTGGCTTCCGATGTCGGCGTCAGTAAACAAACGCGACCAATTGTCCTAAATTAAGAAACGAATTCTATCAATATTTCATCTTCATTTTGGTTGAAGGCCGCCATTTTGTTTTTTATTTTGTTATGACAACGCTCCGCGGCAGCGACCGATCGAGAACAAACGCGGCAGTGTCGCTGCTTCTAGAGCGGCAATGACGTCACGGCAGTGCCGCGGCGTCTGTGTCGCAACACTCGAATAGCCTTCCATTTATTTACACATGACATCTACTGTCGCTCTGCCGCCGCGTCACTGTCGTGGCCTCAGTGACGCTCTGTCGCGTTTCTCGGAATTCCACCTTTAAAGAGAACAGCAAATTCACATGACACATTTTTTTTATAGGTGAAACACACTGTTCCTTTTGAACCAATTGGCTACCATGGATCTCCACGAAATCTCAGTCTTACTCCTGAGCCAGGCACTACTAGTCCTATTCCTTTCGTAGGTCGACCGCGGTGCTCTAGCCTAGGCTCTGGTCTGCTTTCTAATTCCAAGGAAAGCAATTTTGCAGTTTCTCGACTTCGCCAATTGAGCTATAATGAAAGTGAATCACACAGTTTACCTATTAATATTAATAATGAACTCCATTGTTCACGGGATTTATCTCCAAAAAATCTATTAAACAACTCAAAAGATTCTATAGATTATCCATCTCCAAAATCTCTGCCGCCTGGCTCACCTCAGCGACCACTAACTCCAGGATTGATTTCCGATTCGATTATTAGAGGGTAAGATATCTATTTATTTTCATAAAATATAAACAAGACATTATTTTAAATCATGTTCTTTACAGATCACAATTTTCTCGGCCGCGAATAATGAGTTGCACTGAAATTGAATTCCCATTACGTGCAGCGACATCTCCTCAACCTCCGTTAAGGCCAAGACAATCTTCTTCCAGCTTCAGTGAACCAGATTCCCCTCAGCCAACAGAAGATCTTCAAGCTTACGTTCAAGAAGTAACAAAGGTAACACCTTTCATAATTATTTTCCCCATTTAATTTTACTAATATATTTATTTATTATTTAAAGGAATTGGCTACTGAAATTAAATCCGAAATTCGAGAAGTGATAACAACTGTAGAAGATGTTCTCAGTAGCGATGGTTTTGAATCTAGTTCTCGATCCCGACAAGATCGTGATTCAGTCTCTGCTTCTGATGTTGCTGAATATCTCGTAGAAGTGTCACGTGGAATGGCTAGTGAATTGAGAGGAATTGTTACCGAAGTTTTAGCTTGTGATGCAAATAACATTTCGAATGGAGTTACTAATTCAAAAAATGGAGTCCGGGCTCACACTACAAGCAGCTCTCATGATTCTGGAATTAATATGACCTGCCCTGATTTAGAGACGACAATAGAAACAAATAATACATGCCCTGCAAAAAATGGAATCAAAGCTAATAATAAGTCTACATCTTCAGAAATATCCACAACGTCGAAGGGATTAGTACAGTGGCATTGTCCTCCTAAAACGATTTGGAAGCCTGCAGTTGAGGTATTAATAATATTTAAATCTAAATATTACTCTGATCATTTTTTTCTTTATTAGGTCTAAATTTGAAAATAGTTGCTGTATTTTCTATTTATCATACACTATGGCAATAATTTACGAATTTTACTTCGGAAGGCAAAGCTGTTCCCATGTTTTTGCCGATAAGATGGAGTTAGGGGTCTTAAAAATTTAGCCAAAAAGCCCAACTATTACGAAAATTTGCCAACAGATGGCAGGATGGTAGGGCTATATTTAAAATCATGTATTTGTTTAATTTTCGTTGATCTTTTCATAATGTATAGTTAATATATATTATTATGTATCATTTATAACAGCATAAAATATATAAATATAGGATAGTTATCTGATAATAAAAAAAAAAAACAAAAAACAAAAGCCTCCGATTTAATACAATTTAATGAGACGTTTCGGGTGAATTTTATTCTCCCCATCTTCAGTCCTTCAAAATTGTTAAAAGTCCCGGAGTTGGTCAATAGGTAGGTCAATGTAAATTTATGTATCATATGTTTTGGCGATGTGGGCCATCGCCATATTTATTTATTCTCACTAAATAAATTTACATGTATTGCCCTATTGACCAACTCCGAGACTTTTAACAATTTTGAAGGACTGAAGATGGGGAGATGAAATTCACCCGAAACGTCTCATTAAATTGTATTAAATCGGAGGCTTTTGTTTTTGGCTGCACCTGCTCCTTCTGCTGTCTATAGAAATACAGCCACTGACTTCATTGATTTATCTGATAATGTCGGCTGTTAGACTAGGCTGCCATCTTTTGCAACAGTACTGAACTATTTGGCCGTTAATTTTTAAAAAAATTAAAAAAAAATACTTTAAAATTCCTCAGTACTTTTGGACTAGATTCAATGAGCCCTCCTGAAGCACCTTAATATTTTATAAAGATATATACACTGTATCTTTTCTCTTAATACTGTATATATAAATTAATATTGTTTCTTTTTTAAAAATTTTTCAGTATTTGCTGCCATATAAACCCAAACGAAACATCTAGACACATTTATTTATTCCAATAAATTTTTATTTATTTAATTAAGATCTGACTCCACACCTTATTTTTAATATATCTACCTTATGGCTTAAATTTTTAGGCGATCCAAGAATTTGAAATGATTCGAGATGGCGACAGGATTTTAGTTTGTTTATCGGGTGGAAAAGATTCTCTCTCATTACTTCACACTCTTCGACAATATCAACGTTATTCAGCATCAAAATTAGGAATCCGATTTGAAATTGGAGCAGCTACCGTCGATCCTGGAAGTGCAGCTTATGACCCATCCCCTCTTATTCCATACTTGAATTCCTTAGGTGTTCCTTATGCTTATGAACGTCAAAGTAAGAAATCAAAAAACATTTTAGCACTTTCTCACTCTTATCTAACATAAATATAAATTTTCTAGGAATTTTGGAACAAGCTAAGTCGGCAGCATCGTGCAGTAGTGTTTGCTCTTTCTGTAGTCGGTTAAAACGAGGTCGTCTATACGCTTCAGCTCGTCGAGGGGATTACAATGTTCTTGCTCTCGGTCAACATTTAGATGATCTGGCCGAATCATTTCTTATGTCCACATTTCATAATGGACGTCTTCGTTCAATGAAAGCGCATTATTATGTTCAGGAACGCGATTTGCGTGTCATAAGGTAAATTTTTTCATATGCCGCCGATATTAATTAATAAAAATAAAAATTCTAATTAAAAAGGAAGAATCTTAATAAATTTTTAAAAATTACGAATATATAAAATTATTTACTAATATGTAGGATTAATCGGGAACTAATATAAAATGGAAAATTAAAAAATACTCCCAAAAAAATTAAACACCACACAAAAAAAAAAACAAAAATCTTTTTTTACGTTGGAAATAGAAAACGTAGCAGCCAAGAAATTAAATAAAATACTTCTATCTAATTATTAATCGTTGACGTTTCGGTCGCAAATCACGACCTTCATCAGGACGATTAATTGTTAGAATACAAGATTAACAGTATTATTTTTAATTGTCATTGCAAAATATACAATATTTATTTAATGACTAACAAAACGGAACCAAAAAATAAATTTCTCGAAGATCGGATCAAAAAAAATCAAAACTTTAAAAGGAAATTTATTCACACCTGCACCAAAGAAGTTCAGATTTAAAAATTAATTAAAGAATGATAAAAGATAAAACAAATGGTATGTTAATTTGTTTAAGCGTGCAGCCTATTGGAAAAACTATAACTAATTTCGAAACTTCTGTTTACAGCTTTCAAAATAAAACATATCTTTTATTTCATTCTTCTATCAATCTTTTATTTATAAAATGCCCGTGACCCGAGGGACAGAGAGAAGACATTAGCTTCCTCTGCCTAGGGTCCCCGGCTTCGCTTCCCGTCCCATTTCATTTGGCTACTAAATAGGGATGGGGTCTAAATGGCCTTAGCTGCCGAAAAAGACCTTAGATAAATTAAATAATTTAAATCAACTAGTTCGTTGGTGGTCACCGTGTATGATCTATTTATTAATATTTTCTATATTTCCAGGCCATTTGTTTACGTTCGCGAGAAAGCGCTTAGGCAATTTGCTGAGTCTCGTGGTCTTCCAATTATTCCTGAAAATTGCCCAGCATGTTTTGAAGCACCAAAAGAGCGCCATCGTACAAAACAATTACTTGCTCAACAGGAGATTTTATTCCCTAAACTTTTTTGGAGTTTACGTAGTGCACTTTATCCACTTATTTCATTTCGCAATACCGGCGAAGAGAGTCGAGTTTTTTCTCGACCCCGACGTAAAGGCCATCAAAGAGCCAAATCTGTAGAATCTGGAGCAGAAAATAGTAGAGATCATGTCTTCGATTCTGAAGACACAGATGAAGAAGCTCCCCCTCCTTCAAAATAAAAAATATATAAAGGCAAGCCATTTTATTATAATAACCTCTGTAATATATTGTATATTATTATTTTATTAATTCTTCATTTCAAATGAATTTTATTCACTCATAGAGTGATCCTTATTAGAATAGTGTGAATATTTGTAAAATTTTTTCTAAAATGTTAACAATTGATGATTTTTTAAAAATCCAAGACATTTTTATTTTTTATTATCATTATATTTTTTTGATTTCATCAAAGCATTCATTAATTATTATATTTATAAGGAATATATATATATTTAGAGAGAGAGAGAAGAGAGAAATGAAAATAAAATTTTAAATTATCTATATTTGTTATAAATGTATATGTTACTGTTCAAGTCCGAAATTCTGGTATTGCCAGCGATGTGTAAAATAAAAAAAAAATATTTAATAAATAATAATAGACCTCTGAGTAGATAGGTATTCGCAGCCACCATTTTTAGTCCAAATGACACCAGGAACAGTGTATAGCAACACGTCAGAATCGGTGACTTACAGTGGCGGTCCCAGAACTTGGTCAAGGGGGGCCCAAATTTTTTTTTCTTTTAATTTCATTTAAAAAATTGAAATACACGGTAAATAAATTTTATAACATTGAAGAATAAAAAACATTCGGGCAAATTTATAATTTTTTGTTTAGTTTTAAAATATTAAATAAAACTTTTGAATTTTTGTCGGTCCAATGGGGGGGGGGGGGCCTCCTCTATAACTAACTAAATTTGGTATAAGCTTATATATGGTTTTAGCTATTGTAAATTGAAATAAATTCTAACCATTCTTTTCCATCAACATTCCGAATTTCGCACATGAGTCGTAACATATATATATAATTATTGTTATAGTAAATTGTTTGTTAAAGGAAGATAATGAGTATTTTATATTCGTTCTAAAACATGTTATAAAAATTTAAGAGAATTTAAATATTACTTTAATCATTTTTTAAATAAATAATATAAATATTTAGGCCTATCTTCTTTAATCATCCCTAGATTTCCCTTTCTCCCTATTCCTAATCTGGAATAATCATAACTTAAATTTATCCCTGAAAAATTCTCAACCCATTGGAATAAACGCCTTGAGTTTATTTTTAAACCAGTAGTTTGTCTTTTGTACATCCAATACTGTATATTAGTAAAAATTTCAAAAAATTTTTTGGCAAAAATAATTATTAATAAGTTGAGAATAAAAGAAAAATCCTGATTTTCTTTCGGCCGAAATATCCATAGAAATTTTGTATAATTGGAAATAAAAAATTCAAAAGAAAATCAGGATTTATCTTTTATTCTTAACTTATTTATAATACTGTAGTAATATATTTTTAATTAAAATTTTTTATCCATCTTTTTATTGTGAGCAAAATAATCAATGCACGAAAATTATTTTTTCACTCTTCATTTAAAAAGAAAAAAGTATTTTATAAATAAATTTTTTCCTATTCCATATAAACAGCCATTCATGAGTAAGAGTTTATTTTCTTCTAATAGATTGCATCATGGTTTGTAACTTATTTATAATATATCAAAATTAAAGAGTTTGACCCCCCTCTACGGGGAGCCAGGGGGGAACAAGCGCCCCCCGGCAATGACATCTGCCCACCTGGATAATATAATAAATTAAACATAAAGTTTTGAATTTAATTCAATTTTTAGTTTTTCCTGTTGATTTATAGCCTATATGTATAGTGTCCCCCCCCCCCCCCGAATTGTTTTCGCCACTTTGGCACTCAAAAGAGAAGACGTTTTAACAACGTTTGCTAGGCTTAACTCAATAATTTAATTTTCTGACTTTCGCCACATAGCAGGCGATATAAGAAACATTGGATAAAAGTCATATTTTTTGCACCAGCCAATTGTTTCCGGGGGCATGGGCGTAGCCAGGGGGGGCCGTTGCCCCCCCCCCCCTGGCTGGTCCTAAAAATTAAAAAAAAAAACAAGCAAATATATATTTTTCCCATTGGGAATTTTTTTAACACCCCAATCCACTACATTAATTTAATTTTTTTTTTTATTTAAATAAATAATTAATAATCTATGTATATATTAATTGCAAACCCCCTCTTTCGCCCTAACGAGTTGTTGCCCCCCCCCCCCTAACAAGAAGTCTGGCTACGCCCATGCCGGGGGGCCATGGCCGAAGAAAAAAACCTGGTGTGACTTAACGCAAGTACATCACTCTCTTAATTTCAGTAATATCTAGTTGCCTGATGGGCTAACCCACAAGATTTTTTCTCTCTAGTAATATTTAGTTTCCGATAGTAGGGCTGGACGGTAAAGGGCTTTTAAACAAGGGTGTCTCTTGCCTCTAAGCTACAGCCACTTTTTAATTAACATATATATATTTGCTCAGGGGCCCACATCTTGTGGGTACGTGGATGGCGACCACGAGCTGCCCGAGCTGGGACTGGCAGTCCTGTTCTTTACATGTCTGTCCCCCCTACCTTTTATATTTTCAACATGCGTCAGACCGTGCGATGGGCCGGCCTGTTCTATTTCTTCCGGTCGCAAAAGACCCATTCCGGAAATAAGGCTAAGAAAGAAAAAGAGGAAGATATATATATATATATACTTTAAAATTTTTCATACAATATGTTTATTTAGAATTAAAAATATAAACAAGGTTTTTATTTTTCGAATTTTTTTTAATAATACTACTTTTTATTAATTTGGAATTTTTAAATTCATTTCATTTTTCCTTTTAAATTTCGAGGGCTTTGATGTCGAAATGCCGATGACACTTGACAAGTGAACACAAGTTGATAGAATATCTGGCGGCATATTTGCCGAGACCAAAAGAAATTACAAACAAATTTGATTGTTTCCATTCTTTAAGTAAATAATAAAGTATGACATCGATAAAATTTAGTCAAGTGATTAGCTGTTCAAGTGAAGATCCTGTGAGTTTTAATAATATTTCAATTCTTTTGGCTTAATCTAATTTAATTGAGGTTATTTTCTTTAGTCATTCCCAGCCAAAAATCTCCTTCAAGAGTCCAGCTTTTTAAAATGGAAATGCAAATCACACGAGCCCGAAATTTCTGTTATTTTACAAATGGACACTTCAACAAAAATTAACAGCATTGATATTGGAAATGAAAATTCGGCATTTATTGAAGTTCTCGTTGGACGGTCGGCATCTGCAGACACATTTCATGTAATTAGCATAATTTATTTACTTTTTAATCAAACGATTCTTTCATATATATGTCAAATAAGACCCAGACAAAATCTTTTTATTGTCACTTAAAATTTTAGAGGTTTAGATGGTATAGGGGCAGATAGCAAAATAAAAAACTCTCATTTCCTTATGAAACTTGGCCGTATATAGATTACTAATACTAATATACAAATAGCTATAGAATATATAATTTAACAAAATGTCAACTAAGCAACTATGTATAAATCCAGTGTATATATAAGTTCTATATAAGCAGACTAATGTCTCTCCCATTAGAAATGTCTGAAGATGGGCAAATAAATTTTGTCCGGAATTTATAATTTTTTATTTGGCTACAACACCTTTTAAACTTTGATATACTCAGCTATTATCATTTGATTATAACAAAATTTTATCTCATCGAAATGTCCGTTTTCTTAAGATTAAACACATTTTAATATAGATTTGTTTTCGATTCCTCTATTATGAGATTAAGCTCTTCCTGTTTTTCCCTCCTTTGCTATGAAAGTATCAGTCACAGAGGCGCAAAATATCTAACTTGATGGCATCTCTTTTGCCAAACTTTTTTTATTTTA
This sequence comes from Euborellia annulipes, assembly GCA_023213315.1. Classification (NCBI taxonomy): domain Eukaryota; kingdom Metazoa; phylum Arthropoda; class Insecta; order Dermaptera; family Anisolabididae; genus Euborellia; species Euborellia annulipes. The sequence goes on along the minus strand of JAKCPI010009497.1, from coordinate 43,534 downwards.
TATATATATATTTCATTTTATATTTCTCTTATAACTAAAATATATAGAATTAGGAGAGGAGTTTCAAAGGGTTTAGTTCTGAATATTTGCTTAGAAAATAAAATGTTTTTATTTCATTTTGATAATTTCTTTTGGATTATTTTCAGACTCTTTTAGGAGCGTCAGCTTTTATGTCACCAAATGACAGTAAGATTGAATCAAAAGGAAATCAAGTGAGAATCTTCAAATATGATCAATTAACAAAACCATTTGTCGATGAAAGTTGGGATCGTGTAAAAATTGTTTGCTGTCAACCATTCAATCGAACAATTCAATTTGGCCTTTCATTTATCAAATTAACTGCTCCCGAGTCAAAATCAGAAAGTCAAAATTCTCTTGGCAGATTTTCATTAAAAGAAGAGCAAGAGCCTGAAATCAAAATTGGAAGTATATTTGCCAAATTTAAGAATAAACAAACTGCACCTCCTATTGGTAAGAATGTTTTTGCTTTACACGACACGAGCGATCGAACAGCAAATGCCAAATCAGATTAATCATTAAAAAAAATGTTTTTTAGGAGCTGGAGCTATAAGACAAGCCCAACAAGATATTTTAAATAATTATGACAAGCCTTCAACTTCAACAGGCTCATCTTCAGAAAGACAAAACGATTTCACAAAAAATATCTCACCAAAAACTCCAAAAATTAAAGATAGAAGGAATTCATTAGAAAATGTAAAAACGCCAAAAATAATTGATAAACAGGAAAAAACTAAAAAACAAAGTCCCATGGTCCAGAAGGATTTAAACAAAAAAAATGGTAAAAAAAAAAATAATAATAAAATTTTTTATAAATTCTTATTGTTCTTTCAAAATTTTTAGATTCCCCTCAAACTTCAAAAGGAACAAAAAGAGTAAAAGAACAACCAGAACAGACGATGAAAAAAAAATTAAAAACAACCCATCACGATTTTTTTATCAATTATTAGAAGATGTTGTTTTTGTTATAAGTGGAATTCAAAATCCAGAAAGAGCTAATTTGCGTTCTAAGGCTTTAGAAATGGGAGCTAAATATAAAGCGGATTGGGATAATCAATGCACTCACCTAATGTACATAATTCAATATTATAATATCAGAAGAAAACAAAATATTTCGTTTATATGTCTATCAAACAATTTATACGAAATTTCTTCAAAAAACATAAATACTGTACAGTGAGGGACAATATTATGTCCCACCCATGCGTTTTTTGTTTTTATAAAAGAAAATGAATATGTTTATTGGAAATTTTCTAGGCTTGAACCATGAAAGTTTCCATTAATAAAAAATATATATTTTTTTAAAAACACTGAAATAATCACAAGTAGAAAAAGCATGGGTGGGACTTAATATTGCCCCTCACTGTACATCGAGACGTTGACTGCTTATTCTGCAGTCGAAACCTTGTACAGTACTTATATTTTTAATAAATATTTAATACAAAATGAGATTGAAAATTCCCATAACAATAATACAAACCACAAAAGCTTTATTGATTTTAATAAAATTCCACGAGGCTAGAACAATTATCCAGGAAATTAAACATATATACAGTATATAGCCTAAATATAAAAGTTAATCTATCCCTGTTTATTTTGTTTTCTTCTCATTTTAATGTATTAATCGATGACAGTAATTTATAAATATTTTATTTTAGATGTGCTTTTGCCAACACGCCAAAATTTAACCAAGTTAAAGGAAAAGGTAAAATAGTTAAAAAACAATGGATCGAGGAATGTCATAGGAAAAGAAAAAAAATACCTTGGAGACGGTACTTATTTCACTTTTGCATTATTTTATTTCAATAGGTTATTAATTTCTTTTCTGATTTTATTAGATTTGCTTTGGATAATTCAGATAAAGGAAAACCTGAAAGTGAAGATGAAATAATTGAGAAAATATCGGGTAAGAAAAAAAAGGCAGCGACGTTCACACTCTCTCTTATCGCAAGTAATTCGCTCAGGCAGGTGACTTGGACTATTAGACTTCGACCATCACAATCTATCCAAGTTACTTTCGAATTCCATTCTTCATTTGTCAAACATCTAGGACCGTTTATCATATTTAAAATTCCATTTATTTAATCAATTAACAAAAAACTCGGGCCAGAGCGACCACGAGTCGAACCGATCTCTCACTTCTTTAGCTTATTCTTTTTTTCGTCTAATAATTTAGAAAAACTATAAATTTTAAGAGGCCTCTTATATTTTATCATTTCGAGACATTTTTACTTTCTCTTAATTATCTTATATACAAAAAAGAAACCGAACTTTTTCTGTGTCATCTTTATTGCTTATTGTACAACATTTTAAGCACTGTCCCCTTCAAAATAGTCCCCTCTACTGGTATTACACCGTTCCCATCGTTTCTTCCATTTTTGGAATGCCTCCTGGAACACATTTTGTGGGACAGCTCGTAGGTTTCTCGTCGCATTGGCCTATATATATCTCCTCTGTGATTTGGAAACGACGTCCTTTTAACGTCCTCCTTGGGGACTATTAGAAAAGTTGTTATCTTGTATCGTACAATGTATATATATATATATATATATATATATATATATATATATATATAAAGTTGCGTTGGTTGTTGAGATTAACTCGACATTTCTGCTCTCCTTTTGGAGTCATTTCAAGAGAGGGGTTAGGAGCTAATGGTGGAGGAGGGTTGTTTACGGGGTCGCAGTTTTGCTGGTGCCCAGGACTGTTTGGTTGATGCCTCAGATGGATTTGTCTCTGAGATCTGGAGGAACGTTGGTTGTATGTAATCGTGTTTGTGTTTGCTGGAGTCTCCGAGGCTTGTTCTTGCTCGTAAGAAGCGGTCTGTGTGTGTTCCTGTTTGGCTCTGTGTTGACTTTCGGGTCTCTCATCCCTATAATTGGAGAGAACAGCGAGTGGGCATTAAATATGCAACGCCCAAAAAAGACGATTTTTCTTCATTTCTCCAAAAATTGTAATATATTGAAATAATTTATAGTAAAATTATATAGAAAATATTCCTCATTTATATTTGCATTAGAATTAAGCCATAAATATATTTATTTCATTAATTTTATTTGAAAATTTCAATATGAAACGCACTATATATATATATATAAATTGATATCGCACCAATTTGAGATTTTGACCCGTTTTATTTAAATGCCTAGAATGGGGTTTGAACATCGCCGCTTTTATTCTTTTTAATTTAATATACAAAATATCACCACAATTGAATTGAACTTGGTTTTTTTATTTTATTAATCGAAATGTTGACAATTCACTTATTTTTATAGACGACGAAAGTGAGGGTGATAATGATTTAATTATTAATGAACCAACTAAAAATGGCTCTGCTATTGAAACTAAAAATGAGCTTGAAAGTGATCACGATAATGATAATCAAAACGAGATAGACACTGAGGACGAATTGATGGTGGAAACTGAAGACTCAAGTATTCCTGAACTTACAGACCTTTTTGCAAATATTACTTTCTATTTAAAAAGATTAGATTCTAATCAGACCAATGATCTTAAGCGTCTTATAATTGCTTTTAAGGGGTATGCATGCATTTTATATTTGACGAATGAAATTTATTGTTTTTTATTTTTCATTTTTATTGTTTTAGAAAATTGACTGACGATATTGATTCGGCTACGTATGTAATTTCATCACACAATGTACAGGAAAAACATGTAAGTATATTTTCGGAAAAACTAGTTTAAGATTACATCGAGTCGCACAATACGGGTAGAAAGTTCTCTCGAGCAATAAAATTTATTTCACTATATATATATATCCAGACTTAAAATTCTGAACGGTTCGCCCTCAAATCATTCAATTCAGAATAAAGATTGCAATGGTAAAAGCCCTCAAATTAAGCCTTTAAACTGTGGCGAAATGCTAATGAAGATTAGCATACATATATTTAATATATATAGAAAGAGAAAGTATTGGATTCATGTCAAAAATTCGCTGTCGAGATTGATGGATATACACGTTTTGAGATCCCCTGAATCTAAAGTCTGTATGTGTATGTGTATTCAATTTAAAGCATGAAGGAATTGAGCTACGAGGCTGAAATTTTATATTTAATTAAATACAATTTTTAGAAATGTGCTTATCGAGTAAAGAGATTAGATGTAAAACGCCTCGTGGGTTTCACTCTAGTCACGGGGAGAAGTAATAATTATTTTTAACTATTCTTAAATATAATATCAATTTTTCTTTTTTTTTTCAGCCAAATGTTATTCTCAGTGACTGGATTTGGGAATGTGCCTTAGAGAAAAAATTGCATCCGATAACAAAATACAAAATATAAATTGTTTGTTCTTTTTCTCTATTATATATTTTTATAATAAATCAACAAAAAAAAATTTTTATTAAGTTTATGTATGATTTGATTGAATCAGTAAAGTTTATTTTTCGCCTTGATTTATTTATTTTTTTAATATCTAACCTGGTGAAATTAATTACAATCAGGGGCGTATTTAAGGGGGGCCGAGGGCCCCCCCCCCCCGAAATTTCCCAAACACATATACATATATAGGGATATACAGACATCAGCGCAACAAATTTTTCCGCAGGATGGACAACTTTGGTTCCGCAATAGAAAAAATGTTCCTCAAAAAATTTCGTGTGAAAAAAAGTATAGTTTCTTAAAAAAAAATTTTCCCCAGAAAAATTTTTGAGTTCGGGCCCCCCCCGAAAAAAATTTCTATATACGCCCGTGATTACAATATTTCCTAAGGGAACCAAATCGAACCAACGTATTATGCATTTCAAAAAGGGGCATTTCGCCCCCCCTCCCAAGATTTAAAAAATATATATAAAATTATATATTAATATACAAGAGCTTCCCCTAATTATTTATAATTAAGACTCTTATGTTAACTTTTTATTGATAGCTAGAGATCTCTAACCCTTTAACCAGATTGTTATCACACCTTTTAAAAAATAAAAATCAGTTTAAATACTCAACTTTATTATACAGGAATCATTTTAAAATTAGGAATATATTAAATAAAAGATAAAATCATAATTCTTTTTACTATTTTATAATTTAAAAGTTAAAATACTGAATATTTATAATAATTATTTGTACCAATTATTCAATTGCTATATCTTTGAGATCAAATAAGCTTTTTTTTACTTTAGAATAGAATTCTCCACCATTTGCCTATATGTCTTAGAGACATGACGACGGGGATCATTATTGGTAGAAACAAAGGAATGTAGACCGCATATCTGGAAAATAAAAATAAAATCTTTATACATCCTCGGATATTTTTATAAGGGTAAACTATGTCAGTAACCCTTATAATATTATTTTCTCCTTTTACTAAGGCAGGAAGGGGAGGATAAGTCACCGGGACGGGACCTTTTAAACTTCAATTTTAAAAGACTTATGAAAATTTTTTCCCAATTTCTAAAAAAAGTAATTTGTTTACTTTTGGTCATCGGGAAAGTAGAGCAGAGCGAGCAGTGAGGGGTCTGTGAAGGCGGTTTCTGCCTGACGGAATGCCTCCCTGCTGTGTACGAAGGCTTCTTTAAGAGCTCCTCTATTTAGAGCTTGGAGACCCTGATGCGTGGCCTGAGTCGCTGTGTAGACACTCTGGCCCACTTCATCGCCGATCACAATAGTGCCAATCCTTGCCAGTAGTTGGGATAGAGACTGAAAACAATTCAATTGGTTCCTTATCAACATTGAATTGCATAACATATTGTTCAAATGTTTATAGACGGCAGTTACAATTTTTTATTTAAAAAGTCTTTAGTGCAGTCCGGTAATTACTGTACCTGGAGAGTAATTCTAGCAGTAGTGAGTTGTTCCAAGGCCCTTGTTCGGATCAGTGAATCCAGTTCCCATTGGCGAATCGAATTGCCAGGAATTTCTGTCATTTGAACGTATGGTATGTGTTCCTTCAAATGAGAAAAAGGATGATTTTTTTAAATTAAATCAACGGAATGCCGAGAAATTCCAAGAAATAATTTTAACATTTACTTTATCGGAAATGCCAACAATTTGCCGGAGTTGAAGAGCAAAAACAGCCATGGCTTTCTCACTAGGTGGCAAAAACTGCCCTAACTCGCCCGTTGAACAGAGTTCTGGAGGAGGGTTTAAGATGGCGATTCCACCCCAACGAGGGGACAGCCAAGCATCAATGTCACCTCCAACTCTGGCACCTTCGCGGTCATAAAGATGCAACGGTGCATGTTGACATGAGGCCACGTATCTGTCATTTAAGAATAAAAATCCATTATTTTTTAAATAATAAGAACATTATATTGTACAATACTTACACAACAAAGTTGATAGTTGGCTGAGCTGCTACTGCATGAGCTCCGAGTTTTTTTTCTAGAGGTGTTATCACTTGAGAAAGGAGATCATGGGGAACAGCCCAATGATTGCCGTGACGGCCTGTTACTGGTAGTGGCTGAATATCCAATGAGACGAGGAACAATTGCTGAGATCGAAGCGAAAGTCGAATTACCGGCCGAAGAGCCTCCGTCAACGGACTCAAATATTCTGATAAAAAATCAATCAGACATGAATTTCATTGGCTAACAGAATAATTGTTTTAAAATAAACCACCTTCAGTTGCTTGTTTCAAATTCCATTGAACATCAATTTTTGATGGGTCCGGATTGACCAGAGTCAAGAGGACATCATAACCACCAGCAGCAGAAGGAGGAACCCTCCTATGCAAGGCCGGATCATTAGCTGAAGAAGTTTCGGTCGGAGAAATGATCGAGGAGATTGTAATTGCCAAGGAGGACTCGCCAAGCAACCAACGATCAAGCACCTCTGCTAGTTTCAATGAAGCTGCAATATAAATGACAACAAAATAGTTTAAAGTTGAACAATTAAATAGAGTTAAAAGGTTTAAGGTGGTTCAGAAGGAAAGCTGTTCGCATTTTTTTGCCGATAAGATGGCGTTAGGGGTCTTAAATATTTAGCCAAAAAGCCCAACTATTACCAAAATTTGCCAACAGATGGCAGGATGGTAGGGCTATATTTAATCTCATGTATTTGTTTAATTTTCGTTGATCTTTTAATAATGATAGTTTTTAAATATTATTATATAATTATATATCATTTATAAAAGCATAAAAATATATAAATATAGGCTTATAGGTGATCTGATAATGCTGGCTATTAGACTAGCCTGCCATCTTTTGCAAGAGTGCTCAACTATTTTGGCCGTTAATATTTTTCCTATTTTTGACTTGGTCACTACTTTATTTAATTATTATAGGTTGGATATTAATGATTTATACATTTTTAAATTTAAAAAAATAACAATTTTCATAATAGAATGTTTTTTGCATTTTCTATAAGTATATAAAAAATATTTTTTAATTAATTGTAATTAAAAAAAAAGCATTCTATTATGTAAAATGCTCACGAATTTAAATTATTAAAAAAAAAGATAAAAAACTCAATAGTTTCGGACTAAAGATTTAATGCGCATTCCCTTAAGACGGCCTTACAAGTATCTGTGCTGAAGTAGACGGTTCTTTTAGCGCCGACAAGGACTTGTTGCCCTGGACTCAACCTAGCAAGACCAGGCACCTCTAAAAAGAATAGTTGCCCGATGATCTTTGGCTGGAACGAGGCTTCTTCTAATTCTGCTATCGTTTTGTGAGATGCCAAAATTCTCTTATCGATAACTTTATATACAAAGTTTATCTTAAAAAGATCTGAAATAATGAAAAATAAATCTTAGAACAAATTAGTAATTTGTACTATAAAAAACAAGGGAATCACTTACTTGATACTTTAAAGATCTCACTTAATTCCGAAACGAGTTTTTCACCCCTTGCTTGGTCTAGTGTGGAAATCCAAATAGTTGTGTTCAGCTTGAGTTCTATTTCGTTGAGTTCATCGATTTGTGAATATGGCAATGCCACTCTGTAAACCTCGGTGGTTTTCCACCAAAGGGGCACTCCCAAAATTATTAAGATTACGATGAATGAGATAGCTGCATACGCCCGAAGACGTTCTTTAACGATAAGAAAAATTGAAAATTAGACCTTAAATTGCAAGCGTGTTGTGAGCAAAAAAATTGAAATTCTTTGCTAACTGAGGGAGAAAAAATTCCTCATTGCCCTGTGCAAGGGCGTACCCAGGATCAAATCTAGAGGGGGGCAGATTATGGTCGTCCAGGGGGGGGGGGCAGATCGTTGCCGTCCAGATTGTGACATAGCTTTTTTTTATATATATATAGCGGCCTTCGAATTAAAGGCATAAAAACCCTCGAGTCCTAACTAGTCCCCGTTGCTATCGCCCTACCTAATTTTGTTTCGTTTCATCACTTTATAAACATTTAATTTTTTTTCTTGCCTCTAGGGGGAGGGGGGGGGGCAGCTGCCCCTCGCTGGGTACGCCCATGGCCCTGTGCTCAGGCCCCTTTTGTTTGCTCAATCTGCCCCTTTTTGAATCCCATGAATACCTGTCAGTAATGACTTTTGAGATGAATTTGTAAAAGATAGTTTTGAATTTTACCTCAAATTCTTGAATGTACCGGTATTTAGATTTTCAAAAATTAAATGAAAAAAGAATTTGAGATAAAAAATTTATTTTTCAGGGTGGGGTAGAGGAACTTATACTTGACTAATATGTACTTGTATATATATATGTATGGATTATATATTTTATAATTATACCTTGACTAGATTGATCTAAATTTCCCATTATTACTCTTGGGTTTGAATCTTCAATTAATTTACATTTATAATAAGAAAATTATAAAATTAAAAACATATCTTTTATCTAATAATTATTTTAGTTATTCAAAAATTGTCAAACGATAAGCGTGAAGATAAGAAACATGACTGAACTAGTCTGAAATTAGCAGCAGAATAGAGAAGCAACAATTGCTTTTTCTCCAATTGTTGTTGAAATTTGTTTCAAACAAAGATTAAAAATGATATCCAAGTATTTTTTAAATATCAAATTTGTAGAATAATAGTGCTATTTTTATTTTTATTTTATAGTGGCAAGTTTAAATTTAAGCCCAAATATTCCAGGAATCGTATGCCCAATGTTATTTCTATAATTTTTTTTTTTTTTAGAACTTCTACTTGTTTAGTAAACACAATAATATAGTATAATAGTTTAATAAATCAAAATCAATTTTCTTTATATTGTTATTGAAATTGACATTTTTAGATGGTAGATGAATTTGCTGCAAAAATTTCCTCAAAAATGAAGATTCTCCGCCTTGGCATCCAACATGCCCAAAGCTTGAAGATTTAGCTTCTAATCTCGTTAAGGAGAGAAATTGTCATGACTTGGTGTCTACTATACCACAATAATTCGGCGAGACAAAGTACAAAATATTATTGGAAAAAATTATGCCAGCAGCCCGGAAATTATATATATATATCAAGACCTCGAGCGCCATAGCAGTAAGACAAACCAAAACACAAATCACTTCGACCATCAACACGCAAACCGCCACCACACAACCCAACACATCTCAAAGACAAACACAAGCCTCGGAAACATCCAGCAATACATCGACTGGGGGAGTAGGCAGATTGAGGCCCCAAAGTCAACCTAAATTAAACACAGACACGATCACACACCCAATCCAAATCTCAGAAACAAACCCAATCTCCTAACACATCCACTAACCAAACCAATAACACATCGACTTGGGGAGGCAGACTGAGGCCCCGTAGTCAACCTAAACCGAACACAAACGCAATTACACACACTCAACCTTCCTCCTGCTCTCAGAGACCAAACCAAGCCTCTGAGGCATCCAAATTGACCTGGGGACCAGCAAGACTGCGACCCCGTAAACAAACCACCCCAACAATTCCCCCTAATTCCATACTCTTGAAAATGGCTCCAAAAGGAGAGCCGAAACGTCGAGTAAATCTCAACATCACACGCGACACAACACGAGAAAACTTATCTTCGCATATATATATATATATATATATATATAATGATAATAGTGTAGTGTGTTTTGGATATCATATGTGATATCATTTCATACTTACAAGATCCAATAAAAAGAACATTAAATAGAAAAATTATTACTGTTAATTTAAACAAGTTGGAGAGCAATAAGTCATTGGAAAATAGATTCAAAAGTCGAGTTAACGTACAGAATCATTTTTAAAAATTGTTAAGAATAAATCTTGTCCATTTTCAACATCAAAATCTCATTTGTTTTAATGGGTAATCTATTAATATTTATATAATTTGCAAAAGTCCGTCTGTCTGTCCGTGTGTCCCTCTGTCCGTCTGTCACGCTCTATTTGGGCAACTTCCCGTTGGAATTTTGTAACGAAATTTTTTAGGACCTTCTAGGGATTAGAGGAAAATTATTTTCATTTTTGTCTGTCGATCTGTCTGCCTTTTTGTAACGCAGGGACTTGATAATTTTCATGGAGCCCACTTTTGCTTCCTCCACACCTGCATCTGTCAGTGGCTTGCTTAATCAGAGGAAAAAGAGAGGTCGTCCACTCAGAAACTGGCAAAAACACATCTGGATGAGTTAGGAAGCACCTGGACTGTCGGGAGATGATTGGATAGAGCGCTAGGATGGTAAACGCCACAAGCTTTATAAAGTTGGCTAAAGTATTTATATGTGAAATTAATCAAATGCTTCATAAGGCCAATGTAATGGAGAATTCAGATCTCGATCTTGACTTCATTTGGACATTGTGGGCTTGTGCCTCTATTTTCATAGTAGAAGTTCAAATCGATCGAGAGTTATTAATTATCAAGCATTTGCAATTTCAATCTTCGAAGAACTCCTATCCAAAGTCAATAGGCCTATATATTTTTATAAACACTAGAAGTATCCTGATGCCTTTTTCACAAAATAATTTTGGTTTCCAAACGGATTATGCTGTTCATTCTCCATGCCACAATGAAGTAACAAAATTCACCACAAACTCCAATAACAAATAATATGGAGAAAAGCGTCACTCTCGGACCCATGTTTTTTAATGGTGTAGAGCAGCGGTTCCCAACCCGTGGGCTGCGGGCTGATTGGAATGAACCTCATAAGCCTCCTGACTGTTCGGCAACCAAATCTTTTTGATAAAGACACCAGGAGCTTCGAGAAAGTTAAAAAAAATATGCTGACACCGGAGGGTACTTCGAAGACTAGCACCAAAAAACAAAGGCTTTCTAAAGAGGTCATTTGCTGCCGATCATCTACCCCACACCCTCCTCTGCGGAGGAAATAATTCAATTAAAAGAAATACATACATCAAACATAATATTTATTTATTTTAATATATAGTCAACTCTATGTATATATATTTCCAATAAAATTTCAACATTTCGTGATACTATCATGTAAGAGTATTTGTTTTAAGTGCTCTGAATAAAAATTTCGAATCATGCAGAATATATTTTTGTTATAACAATAACAATTGTTTTTTTGTTTTAATTAAAACAAGGCTCTATAAAGATTCTAATGTATTTTTGGGTTTTATTTTAAAATATTACTAAGAATTAAAGCCATTAATGAAATTATATATATTTTTTTTCGTTTACTTAGCTATACACTCAATCATCGGTTAAGAGGAAATAAATAAAACGACGAAGAATTTCAAAGCGAAAGAAATATAAATAGGAATAATGAAGTTCCCAACTCAAGATCTGGGCAACTGGTCAAAATGCACACAACTTTCCCTTACCTTCAGTAATCGAAAGTTGTTTCTTTGCACACCAGAGAAAATACTTATATTTTGTTACCATGACCATCATTTCTTCAAACTTTCCTATGAAGCCAAGAGTAAAGTGGTCTTCAGAAGATTTCAATGGAAAACAAATTTCTCTAAGGGAATAAAAAGCAGGCCTTTAATAAATGAAAATCCATCTTTGTCTAGTTCTGAAGGAGACGTTTCTGCTCCACTAGTTTAAATTTTAATAAAGGCCTGCTTATTTTGTTTCATTTACATAAAATAATAATAATATCGAGTGTATAGGAAAGTAATGTGATATAATTTTAGAAACTGCATGCTTCGTTTTTGACCTCACAGAGGCATTATTTCCTAAGATAGGTCTTCTTTGGAATTCAATTGGGCCAGCCCTTGATTCAAAGAAAAAACCTAATAAATACATTTATAGGACATTCTATTAAAATAGTATTATTGTCACTAATTAATTACAATTAGGGTTTATTTTATTTATTTATTTTTATAAAATAATATATTGCTTTTAGTTTTTTTTTTTTTTACGGAAATGTATCTTTTTTTTATTTTTCAACAAGAAAGAGGCTAAAATTAATTTTTATATCACAATTCAACATGAAAAATATTTTATATTTAGAGCCATGGTTAGTAAATAAATAAAATACAATACATATTATCATTTAAAAACATTAAGAAAAATATTATATTTTTTTCTTTGTTTAATTTAATAAAATTTAAAAGTTTTAACATTAATAATAAATAGCTCGTTCTTTTTTTACGTTGTACTAATCAAAATTTGAACATTTCCTATAGGCTAAAATCTTTTTTTTCTTCACATCCCGGTAACAGCAAAGGGAAGCTCATGTCTAAAAATGAAATTATATTCATTTACATCTTCTACCATCTGTGTTTTTTTTTAAAGCTTTTGTGGTTTGTAATATTTTTATTTTATTTTTTAAAATTTATTTAAGGTATTTTTCAGCAACGGAGGCCATTTAGACCCAGTCTCTATTTATTTCAATTTATTGGTAGCCAATTAAATTTCGCTCAGGGGCCCACATCTTGTGGGTACGTGGATGGCGACCACGAGCTGCCCGAGCTGAGACAGGCAGTCCTTCAGTTTTTTGTATGTCTGTCTCTTCCTTCTTCTTTTCAACAGGCGTCAGACCGTGCGACGGGCCGGCCTCTCCTTTTTCTTCCGGTCGCAAAAATTCTTCTACGCAGACCCCGCACCAAGGGAATAATAAGGGCGAGGACAGAAGAAGAAGAAGAAGGTAGCCAATTAAATTGAAATAAATTGTCGCATGAGACGGGATACGAACCCGCGACCCTTGGCACAGAAGGCCAGCGCGCTAACCCCTACACCAAGGCCCGAAGGCTGTTTGTAATATTATATATTATTATTATGAGAGTTTTTAATTATAGATCACATTTTTATGTAAACACTTTCTTTGATGATTGTGTCTAACTTCATATGAATGAGTCTAGATGGCGCTGAAGTTAGTGTCTAATTTCATAAGAATGACTGTAGATGGTGCTGACGTCGTATATAAAATGCACGTAACGGTCCTTTAGAAGTTAGTTCACTAAAGTCAGAACCAGTACACAGTACTTAAAAACGACTACATAATAAGCAGTCAAAACATTGTACAGTATTTATATTTTTAATAAATAATTAATAACAAAATCTGGTCTATAATTAAAAATTCCCATAATAATAACTCCTAGCACCTATTAACCAAAACAGGAAATTTACATTCCGTTCAAAATGACCTTGTTCACAGAAATTCTTAATTGCTTGAATTGAAAGAGGTTGCGGTCATTAATGGAGCCTCTATTTAAAAGTAAAAAGCAACGTTTCGGCAAGGATCCACCTTCCGAATAAAGAGTGTTTTATTTTTAAATAGAAGCTCAATTATTGGCTGCACCCTCGTTCACTCCAAGCATATTATCTACAGCCACGATCTGCTATTCAGAAATTCTTAAATTTTTTTTTTTTTGGAAAATGCTTTTTAAAAAATTATTTGTTTAGCTCTAATACAAAAAACTTTTAAACAGAGCCGACCACAAGAATTCAGATTGTATTTTCATAATTCAGACCTTATTTTATCACAAGTTATTATTATATGAGCATGGTTTTTAATTATGATGGTTATTTGTATAAAATTTTGAAATTTAATTTGCTTTTCTATATTTTTTTTAAAATGAATTCTTAGTAAAAATATTTATTTTCCTTTTTATCAAATTCTAAGGCCGGCTCTAATTTTTACATAAAATATTTTTTAGGATTATTTTAATTTAGCGGAGGGAGATAATGGGATGTTGTGCCTTAGAAAACCTGAGATTCTAAATCCATTTCTAGCATTTCTAATTAAAAGTTAAAAAATCAAAGCAATTTTTTTTTGTTATTTACGCATTTCTTCAGTTTAATCTGAAAAAATTTGATTTATTAAATATTAATAAAAAAACATGAATTTATTTGTATTATGATACCATATGTTTCCGACTTTTGCTCCAGAGCAAATCACTCGCGAGTTGATAATAAATTTCGAGGTAATTTAACAAGTGCTCAAGAGGAGAAACTCTGGATTGGTCTTCTTCCAGAAACACACTAATTTCTGAATTCGATAGTTATTTGTGGAAGTATACATATATATCTTATCTTTATTCTCTTTTAAATAAAATAAGATGAAAAATATCTATGATCAGTTAAGTAATATTCCGCATTTACGAGTAATAAAATGGCACATAATTGACTAGATATTGGGGAAAATTTGACTAGATAAAATTATTTATTTAAGAATAAGGAAGATGTGAAATACGAAATATATATATATATATATATATATATATTATTAAAATAATATTTTATTTTGTGAGGAATATTTTCTATCTAATCTTTTACTATAAAAGAAAGCACATTTCTATTATGGATGGAGGACAAAATTTCGATATCCTGACTCTAAACATGATTTATTCTTCCTTATTTTCAACAAAATAATTGGTAAATAGGCTTTCTAGTTTAGATTCTTCTTTTGCCCTTACAATATTAGACCAGGATTCACAAAGACTCCAATGTGGAATATAAATAATCTTTGCTCGCTATAAACTAAGCTTTTATGAAATTGGAATTCTATTTCAAGCATCCACACAGGAGGACTCTGATTATCCTTTTCTAAGAGACAAGAGTTTTTTTTATATCGAAAGGGTAATAGCTTAATTCTTTGGCGAATTCTAATTAAAATCTATTGTAGATTCAGAATGGAATGTGAGATGTTTGAGAGCGTATGCTAGGCTCCGAGGATGAAGAGGTTGAGGTTGAGAACTTAAAGTGGCCATTCCCTCTTCAGTTAGCACAGCTGTCGCTGCTGCTGCTGCTGCTTTGTTGTGTTTTTGCCTTGATCTCTTAATAATTACCCCGTCTGGCTCATCCATCATGCGAATAATATCAATTAAATCTGAAGTACCATCGTTTAAAGGAGCAACGCTTATATCACGAACGGCACGGAAATTTCCACAATTGTTTAAGTGTTCATTTTCTAAACGGAAAAAATTCCATATGAAACGTCGAAAAACTTCTAAAGGGCCTGCGCATGTTTGTAATAAATCGGAATGAATATAACCAAGCTCGTTAGCCGCGACAGCCGCCACCCAACCGAATCGGAGGCCCAAATCTTCAATAATACCAAAATAATAATAAGCAGCCGAAGCGTAGACAGTTTCATCTCGTAGCAATTGTGGATGGCCTGTTTCTAAAAGGCCCCAATCCATTTTAACATCCCAAGTATAGGCGGTTGCAGCGTTTCCCAACGCAGTGATAAGCCAAACATAAAAAAGCCATGGACTCTGGAAAAATGATTAAAAGAATGAAATTTCGTAATAAAAATAATTAGAAGAAAATGAAGAGAAATAGATACCTGGTATTGATGATAGAATGCGAGTGTGATGACAACGAGAAGAGTAGAGGCGTATTTGCCAGCATTAGCTAGATGCGGAAATGCCTCTCGGCTGTCGCGGTATCTGCGTAGACACTGAGTAGCTCGCCACCAAGCTGGCAGGGCTGCTACCAGGGCTCTAGAAGCCATGGCCCAAGGAGCCTCAAGACATGTATCCTCAGCTTCTTTTCCACTGCCACGAGCATAAAAACAAATGGTGAAGTGGAGATCAGTTAGTGGCACTGATAACGAATTCAGTTGGTCTGCCACCCAGAAATCGGCAAACTGAACGCGAAATGCCGGCGCAAGGAAGATCCGACATAATATCTGCAAATACAAAGCAAGGAATATTTAACCACGCCTTAGTATAATAATGAGAATAATCTAAAAACCAGCTTAAAAGTTATAAGTGTTTTTGACCCATGAGTCATGTCCTCGACCACCTGTTCCCTTGATATATAAATTCTTCAAATATCTCGAGAACGCGCAGACAAGGGCAAACAGTTTATTAAGTCAAAAAACACGTTAGTACTCTTTGAATTCTATGATTTAATATCCGCGTGGTTTTGTTGTTAAGACTAATCTAAACTTGTTGAATATTTTTCACCAGTTCTCAGAAAAGTAAGTAGACTCTTGTTCTATCCAAATAATAGAGAAAAAAAAATTAGAGATCTACCTTTAAAGCCCAAAAACGTGCTGCATGACGACATGTCCTTGTGGGATTAAGAAGAAAGAGAGCAAGTAAAATGTGCAAAATGAATGGATGTGCATAAGACGAGACTCCCAGGCCTTGGGAATAGAGACAACAGAGAACACTGAGAGCCCAAACCACTCCCAGAGCTGCTGCCAGCTCCATGATATCCTAGAAAAGGAATTACTATTATTAATATAATACAAAAAATAAATACGAACTTTTTATCTCTCTCTTCTCAAGATACCAAGTCAATAGGATAACCAAAATAACTTCTTTCTGTCGGTCGCTTTTTAAGTTATTTTAAAAAACATTCTAAAATTTGTTCAATTACAAGGGGAGCTCAATAAGTAATCCAACACATTTTTTTCTGAATCAGGGGTTGTTTTATTCATCATTCAAATACACCCAAATCTTTTAGCTACACAATAGTATTTTTCAACGTAATCTCCATTCAATGCCTAGCTTTATGCCACCTTGAAGTGAGGGCCCATATGCCTGTAGGGTTCCATTCCTCTAGTTGATGTCAGAGCCAACGTCGTGCTGCATCAATAAGTGCTTCATCATTCTCGTAGTGCGTCCCACGGATTGCGTTCTTAATTGGGCCAAACAGATGAAAATCGGTGTAGGGTGGATGAGGAAGAACAGTTCACTGAAGTTTTGTGAGCTCCTCTCGGGTACGAAGACTTGTGGACTGTTCTTCCTCATCCACCCTTCAGCCCCGATCTCGCACCGTCGGATTTTCATCTGTTTGACCCAATGAAGATCTCTCCAACATCAACCAATGGAATGGTACCGTGCAGTCATACATGCCCTCACTTTAAGGTGGCGTAATGCCGTAGTATTGAATGGAGGAGATTATGTTGTGTAGCTAAAAGATTGAGGAATAACATGGTGTATTTGAATGCTGAATAAAACAGCCTCTGTTTCAGAAAAAAAATGTCTTACATTACTTATTGAACTTCCCACGTATATATGAATACATTACTTGTTCAGATAGATGATTTCGAGGATCCAATTCGAAGATAAGAACATGGTTGACTCCGGAGCTGCGCCAACCATAAACATTAACTCCCATTAAAAAAAGAAATCCAATAGCAAGAAAGGGGCCACGATAGAGACGGAAGACAAGAGGCCAATCTGAGCGTTGTTTCATAAGGGCTAGAAAATTAAAGACATTATATTCAATTTATTTCTGGGTTTAGAGCCCCAAACAAAAATTCTTACCGGTGATGAGAGCGATGGCAGAAAGAACAAGAAAGCTGCCACTGAAGAGGCCCAATTTGAATGTGGTCCAAGGCTTTGTGGAATGTTCGCCAAGTGGCGGCACCCGAAGGCGCTTCATGGCACGTTGTCGATCACCGCCATCGAGGCCCTGGGTCACCAACGTTTCCGTTTCGCGAATGAGACGTTCGATGTCACTGTTCGTCGCAAAATGAGATGTCTCCACCCATTCTGAACGCCATTTGGCGCCGCAATCTGAAGATAATAACTGTAAGAAAATTAGAATATTAAAATGCTATACTTCTGAGACTGACGAACAGTGTTAAAAAAATGTGATGAGAGACCTCTTGTCGGCGAAGTAAAATTATCGGTACGGGCATTTTAGTCGAATTAGGTCAAAAATATCGATTTTTGGGCTTCGATTGAAGCAAGCCAAGTTTTGTGTTTTTAGAAATAAAATGTTTTCATCTTTTTTTTTTTCAAAAATATAATAATAATATATTTATACCTTATCATGTTTTTTTAAAATCTTCCTAAATCCTGTATTATTTAGATTTTGGTAGTTTTGTAATAAAATGAGACTTAAATAAAATTCACTAAAGGCCAGTTTCAATTCTTGAACTTTTCTTCCTGAAGCCCGATGTGTTTTCAATATTTTCGATCTTGATCTATATGTGTTTCTCTTGATGGTGTCCGATTCCTCTGCATTTGCCAACTCACTTGATAAACTCGCGAATTTCCTCGTTGCTTCGGCTAATTTTTCTGTAAATAAATTAAATACAGATATTTAGCTTGGATCCTCCTCTCAGAAACCACAGCTCTCGACGATTTTTTTCTCTACTCATGCACCTCTAATTTAATAAAGCCATATTGATAATTCCTTACCAGAATAGAAAGTGTTAATTTTTGCCAATTCCTTATCGCAATATTGAAAAAATTGTTCGTCGAATTTAGCAAAATATTTGGTCAACACATCGGGCTCCACGAGCTCAGCTGATGGAGATTGCTCGATTGCTCCATACAGGAGCGATTTCATCTCCTGAAAGCAGATTCATTTTAATATTAATTAAAATACTCCATAACTTGATTTTCTTTTTTATTAATTAACAGATTATTGGTCTTCTGAACTTAAACCATTAAGTCCTGCTCTCTGATTGTGGATGTTAGTGAGGAAGCTACGAAAACACACAGTGAATTAAGGAAGAGGAAGAAATCTCCAACTTAGTATGGATAACTTTTAGTCCCAATCTATATATTCACCAGGTGAAAATTCCTATTAATTTTTGTGCTTTCAAAATTACTTTTAATAATTGAACAGCCCGTGACCCGTGGCTCAGAGAGAAAACATTAATTTCTAGTGTGTGGTAGTTCTCGAGTACGCTTCCCGTCCCAAGCGAGAAAAATTTATTTCATTTGAATTGGCGACAAATCATTTGAAATAGGGGAATAGGATTGGGTTTTTTGGAGTTTAGGCTTTCACTGTTGTTATCATTAGTAAAAGAATTTGATTTTCGGTTTAATTGTGGTTTATTTGTAAAAATTACATAGTTTCGGTCACTTCTTCAGGTACAATTCAGCTAAGATTATAATCTGTGACAATGACAGAAATTGTCATAGATGTAACAACCTTTATAATCTTAGCTGAATTGTACCTGAAGAAAGCCACAGAATGAGTGGGCGAAACGTTGTAATAAACCACAGTTGTAAATAAACCACAGTTAAAGCGAAAATCAAATTCTTTTACTAAAATTAGGGATGGGGTCTAAATAGCATTGGTTAGATGAATTGGAGAAGGGTGTCTGGAGTCCTATGCGATAGAAAGGTAAATGCCAAGGCGAAGGGAAACATTTTTAAAAGGGTAGCGCGACCCGAAATGATTTATGGCAGTGAGATCTGACTGATAAAGAAAGTTGGATGTGGCGGAAATGAGAATGGTGACATGGACATTGAGAAAGACAAGAAGGAATGAGAATGAGAAGATCCGAGGAATGGCGGAAGCATCGAAAAAGATCCAGGAAAGTAGGGTGAGATGGTTTGGTCATGTGATGAGAAGAGAAAAGGAGTATGTGGGAAAAAGAATGTTAGATTTGAAGGTGGAGGGTAAGGCCCAAAAGAAGATGGATTCTAGAAGGGATTGGAAGGTGAGGACGCGGAGGATAGAGCATGATGAAGAATGAAAATAAAAATGAGCGACCTCTAAAAAAAAGGGGTAAACGACAGTGAAAGAAGAAGAAGGAGTCTAGATGGCATCAGATGCCGAAAAAGACCTTAAACAAATTAAAAAAAAAAAAAAGATATATATAATTGAACTAACTCCCAAAAGAGTATTCAGATATTAGGTCCTTGTATAAGGATATAATATTATTGGGAGATGAAATATTATGAGTAAAATCGAAGCAAATATCTCATTTTTTCTAAATTCTGTAATCAGAATGAATAATAAATTTTCATTTTATTAAAAAATTGTATTTTGTCCTTAAAGAGCAGATGAAGAAAACAAGATCTATTTATTTATTTTTTTAACTTAAATATCAAAAAACATGCTAAATTACAGATCTATTTAGTAAATAATATGTTTCTGGCCTCTCTTGAGTAATTTTGAAAAGTGATCTTATCCCACTTGACTATGATATGAATAGATAAAAATTGAAGAGATTATCCAGGATGATATAGGATTATATTCGGGTTTTTAATATTATAAAAGTTAATCTCTATATAATAAGAATTTTAGGAAATAAAAAAATAAAATAAGGAAATGGATATTAAAGAGAGAGGAATTGTTTACCTCATATCGGATATATTGTTTTCTCCATTCTGGGGTAATATGAGCTAATAAATGCTCTGTAAACTTCATTTGATCGATTCGTGGATTTCATTTAAACGAAGGCTGTAGGCTTGTGATGTAGATAGAGAGCAAATGAATTTTCGAATCTAGCGGGATCCCATTGGGTTGGGATTTGGGTCCGAGTGCTCGTTTCCTCCATTGGCAGCAAACATTCTCTAGGCCAGGCCAGCCAGTTTAAAGTTGACAGAGTGGAGTTGGAGTGTTTGCTGTGCTTGCACTCGCGCAGTGAGTGCATCCCCAGCCCCTAGCCCCGTTTTCTCGGTTCTCGCCCCGTTCAATACTCAACCCAGTGTGTGTTTGTGTGAGTGTGACCTTGCCCTTTTCATCTGGACGCTCACAAGCCATGTCCTTCTCTTTCACAGACTAATAAAATGTATGAGCCAGCCAAAATACTCATTGCTGAATTAAATATCGAATTTGACAATTGTTTTATACATTGCATTTGCACCCGAACTGCTTTAAGGTTAATTTTTATAATATTTATTTATTTTCTCATACCCACCTGAAATTAAAAAAAAAAAAAATATTTTTTATATTAAATTCTAAAAATTTTTTATAAGGAAAACAATTTTACTTTCATTTTTTGATTTTATTTCCATATAAAAATATTTTTTTTTCTTGACATTTTCTATTTTTCTTCACATAAATAATTATTTAGAATAGAGACATTAAAATAAAAAAAAAAAAAAAATATGGATTCTATTATTATTTAGGTTAGAATATATAAATAGATTATAATATTTACCAATTTTTAAAGAAAGATATTTTCGAATTGAAGCAACTTTCCACAAAACAAATGAATTTTTTGAATTTTCTGTACATTTATAAACATGTGCAATATACAAATTTTTTGCCACTCATTCAATAATCATTTTTCACTTTTAAATTTATATACCATTTAACTCGCCAAAACTTTGCATTTGAAACATTTTAATCATAAAATGATTTATTAAAATTTACTATCAATCACTATTATAATTTATTTAATAGAAAAACAGCTTTAATTTGACTTTGCATGTGAGTTTCTCAACCACATCCAATTCTCCTTTCTTTACTGTAGGCGAATGACAGTTAAAATTAACTTGATTCCTATGGAGATCATAATATAGCAGGATAAACAAAAAAAAAAAACACATTTCACCTAAAAATGGGGAATATGTGCCTATTTGCAGATACATCCTCTGTATATACATGCTCTCGAAGACTTCTGCCAATATACAGTATATATATATATAAAGTAGAACCGAAACATCGAATAAATCTCAACGAACAAACCCGAGAAAATTTATCTTCACACACACATATATACACTTTTAAATATAGTGAAATCTTTTTTCGGACTAACACATTCATTTAAACCATTATATCCTATGAACCTTTTGCAAATATATTCCTCATTTGATGATATATTCGAATAAATTTTTCATATATATATATATATAAATAAAAAGCATCATAAGATAAATTTTCTCGGGTTGAGTCGCTTTGGTTGTTAGTTTACTCCACGTTTCGGTTTCCCTTTTGAAGAGTGTTGGATTAGGAAGTGATAGTAGAGGTGGGTTGTTTGGATTTATCTCAACACAAACACAACCAACCTCCTCCAAATCCAAACCTCTGAGACATCCACTGCCCAGACTTGAGGATCATCACAATACTGCGACCCTGAAAACAAACCATCTCCTCAATTACCTCCCAATTCTACATTCTTGGAAATGGCTCCAAAAGCAGAGTAATTCTCAACAAGTTAATTCGAAGAATGTTTTTCTTTATTTGTATCCAACCAGGGAAGCTTCCAGAACATAAGAGTGTTTCAAGAGGAATAGTAAATATTTTAGGGGCTGGTAGTATAGACGAATTGCAATAAAAAATTCCATATAACAGGGTCCTATTTTTAATGAATCCAGAGAGCTTTTACTGTTTAATCCCAGCACATTGAAAGCAAAGGCAAATGAGGACGTTCGAAATAGATTTTCACTAATTCCACCACCAACTGCAATGCATTTTTCACTTCTCTTGATAAGACCACGTGTAGCTGCTCTTCGGAGAAAAAACAACAAAAACTGCACTAGGTACTAGTTAAATACCAAAAATTGTATCTATGAATTGATTAAAAGCTGGACACATGTTATAAGGAATTTTTTATTGCAATTCGTCTATAACTACCATTTAATATTCACTCTTCCTCCTGATACACTATATATATATATATATATATATATAATAAACTGTATATGTTGAGAAAATTGTTTCGTTTCTACTTTAAATAATAATCCTTTATACATTTTTAAAAATGCTTATTTCACTAATTTTTCTTATATTTTCATTTTTTAGGAATCGTAAATTGAAACCAAAAGATTTCGCTGAACCTTTAACTGAAGAATACAAAATACAAACTCAATGCTGTGCGCCAATAAATGACAACAAATTACCTAATATTTTTGATGTATGTATTATTTTTAAATTAAGTACCTTTTTTTTTTTTTTTAGTTTGTGTATTTAATAATTTAATTTCTTTTCCTAGGAGGAAGCAGTAAGCTGTTACTGTTCGGCATCTCACACAGACAATAATTGCTCGACTGATGATGGTCTCCATTTAAGTGATAGCGGCGCTGACTTGTCTGAAACGGCACCCGAAAAAGAAATCCAATGGGAGAAATACTGGGAGGAGAATGGCTATAGACTTGTTTGGGAAAGTTGGATAGAAAAATATAGCGATTATATTAATCCTGGTTATTTAGAAAATTGGTCTGCCTTACCGGAAGAGTAATTTTTTATTTTTTTTTAAAGTCTTTTTCTATTTTATATAACCATAATAATCATAGTCACTATAGTCTCTTTTATACACTTTTCTTAAATAAGTCAAAGTTTTTTAATCAGATGAGTCTAACAAAAATTAATGAAACAGATATCATGAAACACGCACAGGACACTTTCATGAAATTGCTCACTTATACTCTGGACGATAGAATTAGCTAACTTTATGATTCTATATATATAGCGAAATCTATCGTCCTTAGTATATATATATATATTTTATAAAAATAAGTTGTTTTTCGTCATTTTCTTTCTTTCTGTAAATACGGTTCAAATGAAATTCTTGAAATGTAAAAAAACAAACACTTAGACGACGAGATGAGTTTGCTTTATCTATTTTCTAAACAATGAAATCACTGGCTGTTTTTCTACAAACAAGGTGCAGCCAAAAATAAAAAGCCTCCGATTCTCCACAATCCAATAAGACGTTTCGGGTTAATTTTATTGACCATCTTCAATCTTTCAAAATTGTTCAAGTTAAATGAATATAATTCATTTTTAAAAAATTCCTTATAATAGTCTAGTTTTTTCAAAGTACGTTTACACCCCCTTAACCCCCTTGAAAGACTGAAGATGGGTCAATAAAATTAACCCGAAACGAATCATTGGATTGTGAAAAATCGGAGGCTTTTTATTTTTGGCTGCATCTCCTTCTCGTGTCTATTTTTTTAATTTAACATCCATCTCACCTCAAATTATTCAAAAGACTACTTCATATATTCAAGATCAAACACCTATACTATATTAGGTTGTTGCAAAAAATGTGGTTTTTAATATTTAAGTTTGTTGTTTGACACAGGAATAAATTAGGCAAATAGAGCCTTGTTATATATATATATATATAGAATCTTAAAGCGTAGGTTTTCTCTATAATTTTAATAACAAATGATATTTGATATTGAGTCTATGTTTCAGGCTAGTTAAGTAAAGATGAAAAAAAGCAAATATGAGAAATATTCTTGTATGAGTTCAACTGAGACAGTTTGAAATATCAACAAAGCATTTAGCCCCAAAACTGTTAATCTGCAACGGCGGTCCAATAGGTTTCGTACTCGAGATGAGAGGCTCGAAGATGATGACCACCAGCAATTAAAGCTGATCCGTTTGAAGCCACATGAGACGACTTCAATTAGTCCATGTCGATTGCTCGAGACTCTCGCCTCTAGTACGAAACTTAATGTCTAATGTTTGTTCAAATTTCGAGCTGTCTCTGCTGATTTTCGTCCTTATTTGAACTCATGCAAGAGCATTGTTTGAATTTGTATTTTTCTCACTGTTGTGAGGCCGAAAAGAGAGGTAGAGAGATTCAAAATTTTATTTTAAAATAGATACAAAAAGCAAAATTTGATATCTGACTAGATCAAGAAACCCATGCAAAGATTCTCACAGAAAGTGCAAATTTAACGTCTGGAAGTCTTAACATGTGTATCACTGTTCCCACGGGACTGCGGGATTTTTAATCATTTTTGAAGGCCATAATCCCGCATTCCCGTGGGATACACATGTAAAGACTTCCAGACGTTAAATTTGCACTTTCTGTAAGAATCTTTGCATGTGTTTCTCGATCTAGCCAGATATCAAATTTTGCTTTTCGAATCTATTTTCAAATAGAATTTTTGTTTTCAAATTTCAAAACTCTCCCTTTTTGCCTTCACAAAAATAGGATTAAAATAACGCAGGTTCATAAAATAACACTTATCATTTATAAAGACGGTTCTACACTTGATTATGTTATACCTGTATAACAGGACTATATTTGAATAAGAATTTTTTCCAATACTAATACAGTAAACTTAAATATAAAACATTTCTTTTACTCAAACCTTAAAATAATAATTATTTTCAAAATAGACATTCCTTTTATTAATTTTAGACAAAACTTGTTTAATACTCATGTGAATGAATACTTCCCCATCTCTTTGTACTTGTAATCCCTTTCAAAAGAACAAAAAAAGGTGAAGGGCAAGGCTTTTATCTAATCAAGCTTTAGAATATTTTGTATTTACTAAAAATGTCAGTCCATATAAAGGATCTTAAATATTTTTTTCATTTTTAGGACAACTCAAATCGAAAAGCCTACTCAAATACAGGAGGGCAATTTAGAGATAAAAATCGATAGCACAATTGAAGGGATAATCTGGAGTCCAGAGTCGAGCACGTCAAGCAGTTCGACGAGTGATTCCATGACCAATGTGACTTCTCTCAGCTGTTCTGGGGAAAGTCTCGTCTGGACGGAAGGGAGCAGCACCTCCTCGTCCCTTGATTTGTATTGGAATGAGCTCTGGAAACAACACTTCAAAGAACAGTATTATCTACATTACAACGCATTTCTAGAAAATTCACAAAGAATCGAAGATTCCCAACAGAATATTGAAGAATCGAATCAATTATCTTCCGCTAACGAAGCTGAAGAGACCCAAGAGAGAATCATCGAAGCAACGAGCTCAGATGAGTCAGACGGCCTAACCGCAGCTTTAATCCAAGCGCAAAAAGACCAACTTCTTGATCAAATTAAAGAAATGATTGAACGCCAGGATTTAAAAGACGACCAAGTCGAAACAGAAATTGAGAATAGAGAAGAGATGGAGATGCCGTCTCCATTTAATGTAAAAATGAAGAGATCGCGTGAAAAGAAGCGAAATAAAAGGAGGTAAGGATTAAATTATTTATTTCGACTTGAATGCCGACTCTGAATCACTCAGGTGATAGGAGTGAATAGATTTATTATTATTATTATTTCATTCTTTCTTTTAGCAAAAAAGTATTAGACTCGATCGGCTATTTCTTAAGTCATTTATCAAACGACGAGATTCCGACAGAGACGCCAATAAAAAATACTATTTCTCCAGAATTTAAAAAAGATTTAATAGATATGGGTCTGACTCTTAGTGAGAATCTTTCTGGAGCAATTGACGCTCAGATCTCATACAGAAAAAAACATTCTCTTAATCCCCTTAGGAGAAAATCTTCAATAGGAGAAAAGGTATGTTCTTGAGACACTTTGGTCCGTATTTAGAAATCCCCTGTATAAATATTTTTTTTTGTTGAATTCCTATTATTATTTCTCATAAATTACTCATTATCATCTTTAATAAAAATTCTATGTATTTAAAGGGCATAGAAATTCTCATTAAGATTTTTCATAAAATCCATTCTGAATATCAGGTTCACTTCTCAATTTTTTTAATTAGAAAAAAGACTTTTTATTTGAGAGTCGCAGCATACGATTTACAATTCCATCTAAAAAGATCAAACATTTCATTTTAAGGGGCTTCAGGAGGGCAAATTGAATCTATTAGTGCGGGGTGGATAGCTGAGTAGATCTTGTAGTAAGGAATAAAGAAAGAGCGAATGCAGCTATTTTTATTTCGTTTATTAGGCACTTTAAGCCGACGTTTCGGTCAGATTTTCCACCATCCACAGGACGGAAGTGTGTCAATAAAACTCCTCAAATAGGCTCATAGGCTATGGTCCTTATTGAATGGCAATAGATATTTTACACAATTCGCCATTCGACTTTTTAAGGAATTTTATTGACACACTTCAGCCCAAGATGGTCGCAAATCTGACCGAAATGTCGGCTTGAAGTGCCTAATAAACGAAATAAAAATAGCTGCATTCGCTCTTTCTTTATTCCTTACCACATTGAATCTTTATTTATTTAAAAATTAACGGCCAAATAATTAACCACTCTTGTAAAAGATGGCAGGCTTCTCTAACAGCTTATATTTATTAATTTTTATGCTGTTATAAATGAATTATAATATTTATAAATTATTCATTATTAAAAGAAGATTAACGAAAATCAAACAAATGCATGAGATTAAATATAGCCCTAGCATCCTGCCATCTGTTGGCGAATTTCCGTAATAGTTAGGCTTTTTGGCTAAATTTTTAAGACCCCTAACGCCATCTTATCGGCAAAAAAATGCGAACAGCATGCCTCCTGAAGCCCCTTAAAACAAACTACTCGTTCTATCTTTTATTTTAAAGCTCAAGTTCGCATTTGAATCCCATGCAAATGCAACATTCGGGAAAAGTATATATTTCTTTACAAGTTTTTATTTTATTTTTTCAGGTTAAATTATTATTTTCAAATAATCAAAATGAAATAAGTTCAGAAGAAGAAGATGATGATGTACAAAGTGAAGAGAAACTAGAAGATCCCCCAAATCCTTTATTAGAGAATGTTTTGGAAACGTTCAGAACTGAAACTGATGAATCAGATTCATCTGACAACAAAATGCCAAGTAAAAAACGACGCAAATCAAGAAGAAATGAATTAGGTGTTCAATTAGAGGAACTTAAAAAATTAGGTATTTAAAATAAAGTTTCCAATTTTTATAGACAAGCAATTTTATTAAAAGGACAGGACAAAGAATAAAATAAGAAATGCAACTATCTCACTCAGTTGCTGTTTGGATCCCCCTTCTAGCTGGTAGATAGTCATTGTAGAGTAAGAGCAGTCTAGAGGAGCGAGTGTGTAATATTAATCGATAGATCGTCCCATTCTTTACTAACGCTACTCTAGGACATAATAGTCACTATAAGGTGTCAAGGTGGATTTTGTGCAATCACTTGAACAGGGGCGCCGGAACGTATTTGAATCAGGGGCTTTTAATTTTTTACTTTCTCTTACCCTATATATATTTATTTTTCCCAGGTTTAGCAAAGTATTGGAATCAGAGGCACCAGCTGTTTTGGAAATGGGATCGTGGTATCGCTCTCGATGCCGAAAGTTGGTACTCAGTGACTCCTGAATGTATCGCCCGTCACCTGGCAGAGCGATGCCGATGCGATCTGATCGTTGACGCCCTTTGCGGCGCTGGAGGTAACAGCATCCAATTCGCCTTTACCTGTGAAAGAGTCATCGCCATTGACATCGATCCTGCCAAGATCGCACTCGCTCGTCACAATGCTTCCATTTATAAGGTTATTTCACCGTTTATCATTTAATTCTATTCATTTAGAAGAAATAACGACGAAAATGATTCGTTTACAGGTTGAAGATCGAATAGAATTCATCGTTGGTGATTTTTTCCAACTGGCCCCGTACCTCAAAGCCGATGTAGTCTTTTTGAGTCCACCTTGGGGCGGCCCTCAATACCAATATCAAGAGGATTTCGATTTGAATGAAATTCTAAATGGACGAGGGGTTGAATTATATGAAGCAGCTAAAAAGATTTCCAATAATATAGCCTATTACATTCCTAAGAATATTAAAGCTGATCAGGTATGTTTTTATTATTAAGGCGTTTCAGGAGGCAAGCTGTTCGCATGTTTTTGGTCTTAAAAATTATAACAGCATAAAAATATATAAATATAGGCTTATAAGTGATCTGATAATGCCGGCTGTTAGACTAGCCTGCCATCTTTTGCAAGAGTGCTCAACTACTTGGCCGTTAATTTTTAAATAAATACGAAGTTTATTTTTGACTTCATCACCATTTTATTTAAATATTATAAACAAAAAATACTTCAAAATGCCTCAGTGGTTTCGGACTAAAGATTCAACATGCCCTCCTGAAGCCCATTAATTAAGAAATAATAATGACGAGTCAAAATGGTTTTTTTTCTGATTTATTAATATTAATTATCTTTATTTCAGATGATGAAACTTGCCGGAAAAGGAGGATTTGTAGAAATAGAACAAAATTTAATAAGTGAAAAATTAAAGGCAATTACAGCATATTATGGAGAGCTTATAGAAGGGTAGATTTTAATTCACATAAATGATGAATTTTTTTATTTATAAACTTTATTTTTAATATAAATTCATTCATTATTTTATTTTTTTTAGCTCTATTTCTTAATTAAGACATCATTTTAATTGTGTTCATAATAAATAAATCCATTACAAATCACTTTTTTTTTTCATTGCATTCATCTTCTTCCTCGACTCCTAGCAAGTTGACGTTTAATTTCTCTAAAACTACAAACCATCATCTCATTAGGATTAGGTAGATGTAGACAGCCAGCCAGCAAGTGATAAAAAAAAAACTCTATTTAATTATCATCGACGTTTCGGAATCACATCGATCCCATCTTCAGGACGATAAACTGTTATTGTTGCTTAGATAGATGCAATTTCGGTTCATACAAAAATAAATGATTAAATTTGCATATACCATTAGATGTATATGAGAATTGCCGTAGGTGCATGGGCAGAATTTTTATTTTGTGGCAAATGAAACGACAGCACTGGCCAAGATTGAAAGACGAAACGTCGACGATAATTAAATAGTTTTTTTTTATCACTTGCTGGCTGCCTACATCCACCTAATCCTAATAATTACCACTCAGCCATCGAATTTCTTCTACTTAAACCATCATCTCGCAATCCTGATTTGAAAGCAAATCAAAATTTGGATTTCCTCAATAATGCAAGGAAAATCCATCAAAGTAATTTCAAGTTACTAGGATGAACAACCCCAAATAAATTCTATTTGAAGAGTTTGACTGGAATAAATAATTTTTTAATTGTTATAAAGAGAACTTTACTAATTATTTAATGTTATAAGATTACAAAAATTACTTTACAAAGTATATAAGAGCACGTGAGTCAAAAGGTGAACTTTTATAGAAAATATATTTCTTTCAAATATTTATTTTGATTAAGATATCAGAATTCATTTTAAAATAGACAATTACATTTATTTATATTTATGGAGTTTAAAGAAGAGTGGATTTTCCATCAAATTTCTTCTTTAGGTTATTGTTTCTTAAAAACTGTTTAATAAATAAATCCAATAAGTAATAGTAAATTCTCAGTCCTTCATTTCTCCCTCTTCATCTTCCTCCTCGACTCCTCTTATATATAAAACATTATTGCATCGAATGAGAATTTCACCCAAGTTACCAGTCGGTGATCCTTCTATGTATTCTTCAGTATTTGCTAATTGTAAATTCATATAGCCGTCGACAGAAACTAGAAAACCTTTATATTCGTGGCCCCATTTAAGTTTAACAAGAACGCTTTTACCTGTTAAACTATTCAGGAAAGGTTTAGGATTAATTGGCATAGCAGTCGACATCTTCGAGCCTAGGAAAAAATAAACGTTTATTTTATAAATGAATACATATTTATTAAATAAGATATTCTAATTAACTTACTTTTTTTTAATAATAATTAATCAAGAATATAATATAAAAATGGATAGATTTATAAGAGTGTGTGGTTAATTTTCTCCTTTCAATTTCAATTTTTGAATTAATCTTAAGATAGGAACGATGAGAAAAAACTCCGCTTACAATTTAGTGACTTTTTAGTGACTTAATTATTTTAAAATCGGGGCGTCATCGAGATTATAGCGCTATATTTTAAATCTGATTTTAAATGATAAATTATATGCCAAAGGCCGACTATAATTATTAAAGTTGGTTAACTAATTTAGAAAAAGTGGAGAAAACAAAATTATGTAACATTGAATTGAATTTATTTTGTCAAAAAGGGAATAGATTTTCATCAAATTTTGAAAATTTTTTAGAAAATTTCAAGAATCCTAAAAAATATATATATATATATATATATATATATAATTTTGTGATTTCGTCTTTCATTCGATATATCCTAAATCACGGGTTTTATATAAGTTTTAAATTTATGTGTGGCTATTTTCATTTTTTTCATAAGTTGGCTACATTGGTAAATGTTATAAACAGGCAGGGAATTAAAAGGGTTATAAAAGCCCAAAAGTGTGACTATAAAATATATTTAATTGTAAATATAATTTGTTATGATATATTTTATTAAATAAAAAATATATTTTTGATATTAGTGAAAATATATATATATTTAAAAATAAAACATTTTTCTCTAAATACTACTAAATGTTTAATAAAATCTGTCACTAAAAAGAAAAACTCAAATTTGATATTTTAATTTTATTTTTCATAATGGAATTTATAGTTGCCAGTGTAAATAATGTTAAATTTGAAATTGAAATTGAATTGGAAGAGCAATATGGAGCTTTACCATTGCCTTTTGCTGGAATGGACAGTAAGTATAGTACATATATATATATACAGTATATATATAACCTAAAATAAAATATCTCCTATTCTTGTGATTAGATGCTGGTCTTGTTTTTTTTTTTAAATAAAATAATTTTTATAATATTGTCTCCGTTAACACTGCAATGTCATTCACTAATTTATTAATATTTTTTTTTTTTTTTTTTCAGAATCTATTGCTGCCGTCTGTGAATTTTACCCAAAAGGAACATGCACTAAAAGTTCGGCATGTCCATTTCGACATGTCAGAGGAGATAGAACTATAGTTTGTAAACATTGGCTAAGAGGCCTATGCAAGAAAGGCGATCAATGTGAATTTTTACATGAATATGACATGACTAAAATGCCAGAATGTTATTTTTATTCAAGATTTAGTAAGTATTCTTTTATAAATATTGTGATTTGCTTTTAAAGCGTTCATATTTTTCCCTTAGATGCTTGTCACAATAAAGAATGCCCCTTCTTACACATTGACCCGGAAAGTAAAATAAAAGACTGCCCCTGGTATGACCGGGGTTTCTGCCGACATGGGCCTAACTGTCGACATCGACACGTCAGGAGAGTTCTATGTATGAACTATGTAGCTGGATTTTGCTTGGATGGACCCGAATGCAAATTTATGCAGTATGTATTCTAAAATAAGCTTTGCCAGTCCCCTTAAAATATCAACTTATGGGTGACATCGGGTTGCTTGCGGGAATTGGTTTGATGTTCACTGAATAATAATAATACCAAATTTATATTAGTATGAATCATTTCTTTAAGATTGTGGAGATCAGATCTCAGATGCTAAATAGCCTACTATTGCTGTTAAAATTATGGGTTATTTCCAGCTGAAGATGGCTTTTTTTTGGAGCCGAAACTTCAACGGGGAGGCCCTGAATTTGTTTGTATATTATAAAATTGCCTGCACAATACTTAATTTTTTTTTCAGATTTTCTCATTATTAGTATCAATTAAAATTTTATTCAGGAGTCTGCCTCTGGACTTATACTTACATATAACTTTTATTTGTATTCTTTATTAGATCAGCTAATTTTGTCAAGCTTTATTTAGGTAAAAACAAGTTTTCTGCATTGCTATTCTTTATTAAAGCCGATAAAACTTTTAACAAACAAAAGAATAAATAAAATTCTTTTCCTTTAGTTTATTTAATCCTGAGACGTACGTACGGGTGTTCGGTTTTTTAATTTCTGAAGTCTTCGCGTTTTTAGACTGTTTACATTGTGGATCAACACACGATGATTAATCACTTCAATGATAAAAAAATCAAACACCCCTACAGTGAGGGCCAATATTGCGTTTTCTCATGTGATTATTTCATTGTTTTTATAAAGGAAGATAAGCTCGGGATTGGTGACCCCGAGCAATCAGCGTGTGGAACGTCCCCTATCCATCGATATTATGTATTTTAAAAACATATTAATAAATAAAACCCCCCAAATGGCCTCTGTAGTCAAGGTTTAAAAATAAAGGAAGATGGAAATCTTTATTGAAATTCTCTTCTGGGTTTGATTTATATTAAAAATTTTTCATATTTTTTTTTAAACATAAATAATCACATTAGAGAGGTTTAATATTCCTACTCCAGAATTCGAAATGATAACTGAACAGTGTAAATAAATATAAAATAAAGTTTATTTGAAAGAGGTATATAGCTGAATGTTCGTATAAATTGGTAGAAAAAAAATGAACAACGCAGCTTGTTTTATTTCATTTTATTATTAATCCACTCTCTGTCCATAGTATAAGAAAATGAAAAAATTTGGGCATATACATTTATTTCAGACGTTAACCTGGCCCTGAAGATCGTCCCAGATGTGACCGAAACGTCGGCCCTGGTGTTAATAAAAAAACTAGCTGTGTTGCTCATTTTTTTCTACCAATTTAAATAACATAAAGTATTTGATATAATCTAATTTAAATCGCCATATACACATGTAGATATATATACGTATACTCATAAAAAAATTTAAAATTTTAGTCCAAGATTTGAATTGCCTGCAACCGATATCCAACAAAAAGATGGGAAAAAGGTGATAATCACTTGTCATTTCTGCGGAGAAAGCGGACACAAAGCAATGTATTGCAATAAAATGCCACCAGAGATGAAAGATGTCCAAACGAAGCAAGAAGATTTCAGAGTAATTATTTATTTATTCCTCTATTTTGAACATGTCCACTTATTTGTGTTAATTTTTCAGTCAAAAAATCTCATGTACTGCGGCGAGACGGAAGGGCCGCCGCCTCCTGCCCCAATTATGATGAAAGGACCCCAGAAGCCTCTTGAGGAGGTGACTTGTTTCAAGTGTGGATGCAAAGGACATTACGCGAACAAATGCCCCAAGGGCCATTTGGCATTTTTAAGCCAAAGTCAAAACCCACCGCCTCCGGGAGGTTATAGGAGATAATAACGAATGCAATTAATCTGATTTTGTTCTTTTTATTATAAATTATTATTATATATAAACAAATATACATTTATTATATTATTTAGATTTCATGTCATTTGTATCCCTTTTCTCAATTGATCTCAAATGTTTCCTCTTCATCTTCTTGAGTTTTGCAGTGTTTGTAATCTAAAAAAATATATATATAATTTATGAGTAAATTGGAAAGGTTCAAAAGTTGTTTATTTTATCTTTTTTATTGAAATTAAAATCATCCCTTTATTGAAAAAGAGTTTCAATTTTCGAGTTATTACGACCAGATATATGTAACCTAAACAGGCGATTAGCAGTTAAGCTTAAATTCTGAGTTGAAGACAACTCGAGTTCAAATCCACCTCAAGGCAAAAATATTATCAAACTCTATTTGAGATGCCTCCTCCTGAGGAAAGAAACGGAAAGTCACCTCACTATTATTAAGCTCCTCAGAGTAATCACAACGTGTCACTTCTGATACTAATGAATTAATAACCTAAATCCTAGTATATATCGCAATGTTCCCTAAGGGAGTTTGATAATCGTTTAATTTATTACTATTAAGGAGCGGGCAACCAGGAAATGAACCTCTACGAAATGAAACTCCCACTATTCGGAGTAGTAATAGTACAAGAAAATTTTTTTTACAAACAGTATAAACTGAAATGACAGCGCATTGAGTCAAATTGTTGAGTTGTCCATTCGTGGGTATTGATATAGATACCAGTGGTAAAAATACTGGAGACCGGGGCAGCCAGGCAATTGGTCCAGCAGGGTCTATCCACGTTTCTGGGAAACGTTAATCAAGGAATTCCCCGGCGGTTCTATCTGTGGGGCTTTGTGAAAGATAAGGCGTACACCCCTGAAAATGTTGATGAACCGAGACATCGCATCGCAACAGCCATCGCTTCTGCTACCTCGGAAATGCTGGTCGATACTTGGCAGGAAATCGACTTGTGTTGAGACGTATCCAGGGGGACAAATGATGCGCACATTTGAGTCGTAATGGATGTCAGAAAAAAGTGTTTTGCAATATAATATAAACCAAGTCTGTAAGTCATTTCAATAAATAATTAGAAATTATTCAAGTTGTAAACTACATAAAGAATTATCCTTTATTAATAGTCAAGAATGGGACTACAACTCTACAATTTGACTGTCTTTTGAATTTTTAGTGTATGTAAAAAAATTATTTTCTTACAAATGAATAATTTTTTACTATATCTACAACAATTTCGAAAAATTGTTTTATTTAAGGAGTTAAGTAGTGTAGATGTTAGGCATGTCAGTTTTTGCTGTAATGCCGAGATGCGGGTCTCGATTTTCGGGCGCCAGGAGACGACGATTAGCAATATAATCACATTTAAGTAGTTGATTAATTTTAATTTCAATATATGAGAACATATTTTAAAAATGGGCGAATTAATGATAAAAAAAAACCTACAATTTGAACAATTTCAGCTTTTTTTCTATTTTCCTCACGTCGTTTCAAATTCTCCTCTGTTCTTTGTTTCTTTTCCAGTCTTTTCTGTTGTCTCTCCTCTTTAATTTCTCGCGAAAGCCGTTTATTCTTCTCTATTTCCAATTTTATGGCTCTTCTTTTGTCTAAATTTTTTGTGAGACGAATCCCTCTTGTTTTAACGATTGAAGAGGCCCTAAAAAATTATTAACAAATGAAAAGAATTAAGTATGTGAATCAAATAAGGATTTTCTTTTATAATAACATGCAACAAATATATAGCACCTTTATATCATCATTTATAGCATCAAATATAAAGCATCTTTGAGTATATTTTAGAGAACAAAAAAGTGATTTTATTTATTTATTAAAAAAGCCTTTTATGGCGAGTAAATGATTACCTTTTCTTTGGTTCTTTCCAAATCCTGCCTGATTTTGGCCGGCCTTTTACATTTTTATTAGATTCTATTTCCCCATCTGAACTACTGGCATTTACATCCTGATTTTCATCTTCTTTTTTATTGAGAATATCTTCTAATTTTAAAACAGACATTTCGATAATCTAAATTAAGTTCTTAAAAATATTAAACACGTGGAAGAAGGAATGAAAATGACGATTTGTTGACAAGTTGTTTAAGAAAATATCCGCTAGAGAGCAGCACTACAATCTAAAAAAAAAAAAATTCAAAATTGATCAGTTTCTCGATTTTATTACTTCTATTGAAAAAAATTATTATAATTTATATAAAAATAATTAAATATAATTTATTCTATTCAAAAAATTAAATTAAATCAATATTTAATATATATTTGAAAACAATTTGTGAAATGTCAGATTCTCTCTCATAGGTGCCAAATTTGAAATTTTCTTTTAATTCCCTTAACTTCTATTCACAAATATTAATTTTTATCGACCCACCCGATAAATTTTCCACTATAACTAAATATCGTTTTTTTTTTCTGGATGGGAAATTAAATTTTGCGAAGGGACGGGAAATTTGTTGTTCTGCTACTTATTTCTTCTATGTTTTTATAGTTCAATTCTATATCAATTTTCATTCATTACTTTCATATTACTAATTTGAATATGAATATTAAATTACTTACATTTTTTTTCTATCCTTAGAGTTGAATCTTTTTCTTTTCCAATATAGCAGTAGTTGGCTTGATAAAAAGAAATGGAGAAAATGCGAATATATAGGTGGGGAAAAGCAAGCTCGGGTAAATTTTGGTCCACATAATCTCAAGATGTGATGCTCTGAGTGAATTACAATATTTATTCTAACAACTAGTAACCAAGAACATATATTTCACTTTTTTCGGAATAGTGTGAGAATTTTTTCTTAAATTCATTTGTGTCATAAAAATTAGGGTCCGACCGAAACAAGATTTTTAAAACCATCTCAAATGAAATGAATTACTAATTCAACAGTATTTTTTAATTAAATTTCTAGCTCCAAATAAAGTCGTTTAATTATACCGTTGAATAACCATTTAAAATGTTCTATTTAAGGCATTTGGATACCAAATGGCTTAAATAAGAAGGCCTGGACCCCAATATTTAGGGCCCTAAAAATTGGAATTTAGAAGAATCCCTTCTTTAATGACGCCTGGGGCTCAAATGTAATCTGCATGGCAATTACCGCTTTCTAGGCCTTACAGTTTAGGCTGTGCGATGACTTACAGTCAGTCTTTCAGTCAGTTCTCTCTTTATCTATCAACAATATACATATAGAGTTTTTTACATTAACATCTATAATAAAAAAAAAAAAAACATTGAATTAATAGAAAATTATTAAGTTTTTAATTATAATCTTAAAAAACGTTAAGATATTAAATAATATTTGAATTCGTTAATATGCTTTTATTGAATTAATTAATGAAAGCATAATTAAATTAATTAAAAAATTAAAATCGTTAACATAAAAATTTTCAGAACAACGCGGGCGATTTTATTTGCTTTTATTCTTCTTCGGCTTCTAAATTAATATGTGTTCCAAATTTTGCATACAATTGGCTCTTCAAATCGCTCATTACATTCCTTAATTCTGTGCAATTCTCTTGGAGCTTTGAGATTTCATTGTGACAATTATTTTTCGCCTCTTCGAGTGTTTTCTAAAAAAAAACAAAAAAATATTAATAATATACAAATCATGCTTGTACAGTGAGGGACAATATTAAGTCCCACCCATGTGTTTTCTACTTGTGATTATTTCATTGTTTTTATAAAAGAAAATGAAAATCTTTAATGGAAATTTTCTAGGTTTGAACCATGAAAGTTTCCATTAGAAAATATATATTTTTTTAAAACAATGAAATAATCTCAAGTAGAAAACGCATGGGTGGGACTTAATATTGTCCCTCACTGTATATATATAAAATTATCAAACGCTTTTCAGCTTATTTTTAGTGCTATTCGTTCAAGTGACAAATGTGTAACATTTTGACAAACAAACGAATAATTGCAAGAAATAAAAGAGTAATGCAATTTCTATTAGTTTGTTAAGGACACAACAATTTTTATTTATTTTTGACTGGCTTGTTGATCAAGTGCCTGTATTATATATCGATCAGCCCGGCGAATAAATAGTTAGGTCCATTTTGTTTACTTTTCATGGCACGACTTAAAGTTTACAAAATTGAAGATTTAGATTAACTTCCAAAAACGTAGTGCCCCTGACTTGCTCACTGATATACAACCCTTCTTCTCTTTTGGACAAAATCGACCTAACCACTTTTTCACTGGGCTGGCAGATATATAAACAATGGATGACAGACCGGGTAGTCATTGTTTGAATACAACAGCAACTACCACTTCAGATATTACATTTAAATATATAAAAAAAATAGAGTTTCGGTATTCCATATACAGAGATCATTCTTTTTTAATTTTTTTAACTAAAGATAGTTAAATAAAAATGTTATACATTTTATTAATAAAACAATGTGTCACTTTAATGAAAAGCAATCTATATAAGCAGAGAATAATAAAATAAATAAACTAATACAGTAGAGTCCCGTTAATCCGAACTAATTGGGACCGAGGGTCGTTCGGGTTATCGAGAAGTTCGGATTAACCGGAATTGTAAGCTTGAATTAGTTAATTTTGATAATAAAGTCGTATTTATAACGTTGTAAACCGTGAAACTTGTCGGTGATATTAAACTCTAAATAAATATTTCATAATATATAAATAAAATAAAGTTCCTTTAATGTCTAATTTTCATTTATATTCCTCTTAAAAAAAAAAAAATCGTACGCAGAGAGTTCGGATTAGCGAGGTTCGGATTACCGGGACTCTACTGTATATGGATATGAGTTAGGATCTTTTTTGAAATTTTATAACAGAATGATAAAGTAAAATGTTAATATATGAATTTCTTTGAAGGCTTTTTATCTCTTTACTCATTAAGAAGTGAATTTAATAGTAGAGCCGGAACTAAAAGATTCAGACTTGAGGAATCGAATTAATATTGAAATACACTATATATATATATATGTGTGAAAGTAAAATTTCAGCTATCCCAAAACAAAAGATCATACATTGATTCTTTGAGAAGAAATAGGATTTAGGCATGAAATTTTATGTATTCTAAATGGATTTATACCTGAGCCGTTTCCAAATCTTGATGAACAAAAATTTCGCCCATATAATATGGAATAGATTCGCTATCATCGGCTAATTCCAATTCCTCACAGGCATCTTCGATATTTTTTAATTCATTCTAAAAATGATCAAATTCATAAATATACAAGCATTTCAAGGGTAAATTTTATTTTTACTTTTTACCTGTTTGAGTTTTAATTCCTCTTTATAATCTTCGAGTTTGGCATTGTGTCTTGCAAATTTGTTAATTTTTTGTTGATCCTCAAATGTAATATGAACATCGGAATCCTAAAACATTGATTTCAAAATTAAATTAAATTATAAAATATAAATATTTTAATTTTAATTAATTTACAGGTTGAAATGTTGACTTGTTGGTGGCCGCCATTTTCGATAATTAATCAAGGCTGCCAACTGAATTAACCATAAAAATTACAATTCAATAAAAAATATTATTTAAATAAAACAATAA
This sequence comes from Euborellia annulipes, assembly GCA_023213315.1. Lineage (NCBI taxonomy): Eukaryota > Metazoa > Arthropoda > Insecta > Dermaptera > Anisolabididae > Euborellia > Euborellia annulipes. The sequence continues at coordinate 4,383 of JAKCPI010009497.1, read as the reverse complement.
TAAAAATAATAGAGTAAATAATTAAACCATATTTTCTTAATTACTATTTTTATTAACAGTGTTAATAGAATAATTTATTTTATGCCCGCGATATTTAAATATCAAATTTTCTCCTATATATTTTCCCTCCTTTTTTTCTATACTCTTATTTTTAAATGTTTGTATTTTTATAATTGAAGAAGTTCTTATTAATAAAAATGGAAGGCAAGAGCATGGGCGTAACTAGGGGGTCCCGAGGGGGGGGCACCCTCCAGAAAGTCCGTCGCCCCCCCCCCCCCAGAAGGCTCCCCACCCCAAGAAAAAAAAAGCAAACGTGTGGGGTTGTTGGACCCCCGGCAGGAACTAAGTTCCTCACGCCTTTTCTTCAATTCAGAATATAATTTAATATGAATATTATTTAAATAGACGCCTTCGGCGGGCTTTCCAACTAGCTAGGAAGCTGAGCCCGCTGGCGAGCAATTTACCGCCTACGCAGTGGCGTAACCAGGGGGGGGTGGGGGGCGAGGCGCCAATAACTCCCAAATTAGATCATATAATTAAAAGGGCTTTAGTTCTCTGGAATCAGGAGAAATTCAAGAATTATCGACATGTATCATATGTTAGATAGAGTTTTTAGTTTAATTACATCAAGGCATAAACAATCTGACGTTTGTCCATTGAATTATTTGAAAACTATCCATGCTATTGACATTTAGATTATAAATTATTAATTTGCATAAAAAGTAATGAAAAATGATATATCATATGTGGAATATTAAAATTTTTTTAATACTTCTTTTATTTCATGTTTCTTATATGGCTTATTTTCCTTTAAAAAATTAATTAAATCGTGGTTCAAGTGGTTAATTCGTCCTCAAGCAATCTATATTTTTTTCCACTCTCACGTAACCAAACTTCGCGAGTTCAAATCCACCTCCTGCACTTTTTTTTTATTCTTAACTGTTTTTTATACCTCATGTGAGGGGGAGGAGGGCTGGCGTATTAATTTTTAAAATTTTATACTCAAAATAAAATTTAATTCCTAAATTAATAAAAACCTCGTGCAGCTCACAACTAGGTCGGTCCCCTTTGTTTTGCGCCCCCAGCCCAGTTGCGCCCGTGGCGGGCGCCTGTTTTGCCACGCCCTCGTTACGGCCCTGCTTCTCAGTGTAATTTTGACAAATTTTTTCCGTTACAATTTGAAATTTTAGGAAAAAATTCTAAAAAATATGGTGTGACTGGCGCACAGAACACAATCGAGCCAGTAGAGGGGGGGTCCCGGGGGCCTAGCCCCCCTGTCTAGGCGTGAAGTCCGCCGAAGATGTCAAATTTATAAGCAGAGAAAAATATTTATATTTTGTTACCATTTCTCCTATCTTTGCTATGAAGTACAGAAGTAAAGTACTTTACTCGTGTGCTTCAAACAATTTTGAGGGCAAAATGTGAATATACAATTTAAAGATCATCTAAAAAATAATTGATTAAGAGAAAGTAAAAATTAATATGTCAAAATAAATTTGGAAAATCGATTTTTAATCATTTTCAGAACGTTTTGAGACTAAAATTTGATTGTTTTTGGTTGAATATTTTATATACTAAGTTATTCAATCAATATCAAGGCCTAAATGTGTTTATTTAATTAAAAACAATAAATTAGAAAATGAAAGAGAGTTGAAATTTGAAGATGTAAAAGACAATAAATAAACCCCCATTTTATGTGGTCGTAGTTAAATAAAAAAATGTCTATAGCTTTATAATTGATTGAAAAGACCAGTTTTGCATTTTTCCTCAAATCCAACGACAAATAAGAGAGATAGAGCGAGTTTTTGAAAAGCGAATGTGCGCGTGAAGAAAAGCCTAGACGAGAGTGAAGCGAGGCTCCCTGGCTGCACTCTGGGCGCCGATCGAATTAGAAAAAACAAATTGATGCTCTCCCAGCATTTGAAATAATCGCCAAATTGATTGATTTCATCTTTTTATGCTTTTATAAAATTTTATTCGAAACTTTATTTAACTATAAGAATAAAAGAATGCATATTTATCTTTAAAGAATTCAATCCTTTGGGAAAAAATAAAATTTCAAAATATTTTGTCTTCAATCAAAGAGATGCTTATTTCTCATAAATATATTGATATTAAATAATAAAATCCGTCCCTTTAGACCTTTAGTTCAGTGCTTGTTAAACTTTTTGAGTCGCAGCCCCGTTGGGAAATAAATAAAGATCTCACGGCCCCCTTTTTTTACTTTCTCGTATTGTAATCGTAAAAAAATTGGACTTCGAGATTTTGATGTTTCTCCACGTTTTAGACCTCCCTGAGTCCAAAAATACCATTTTGGGCATTATGTCTGTGTGTCCGTGTGTGTGTGTGAACACGATTGCTTAAAAACCAAAGTAGCTAGATCGATGAAATTTGGTATATGCTCCTTACACTAAAATTGTAGATTTCTATCAACTTTTGGAGTAAATACGTCACTTGGAAACCTAATAAGTTTTTTCAGAAATTTCGAAATTTTCAATTTTTTTATCATATTGTGATAAATTACTCTATTTTAAAAAGTTTTTATTCTTTGACATTTTTTCAAAAACTGAATAGATTTTTAGTTATCGAAGGTAAGTATTAAAATAATTTTTTTAATTGTTTGATATTTTTTTTTTTTAATTGTTGAGTATAAAAAAAAATAACTTTTTTAAATTTAATAGCTTCAGAGAAAAGGCAGAAAAAAATCGAGAAAATTCGGGTTAAGCAAGGCTAAGAACTGCTGGACCGTGGATAGGTGACCCGCTGAGTGTTGAGTCTCTCACCTGCTGGAAGCCATTTTATTTAATTTCCCAAAAGTCAAATGATCTTAGAGGCCGAAATATAATTTGAAAATACAATTAACTTTAACACCCGTCTCAGGAAGAAAAATAAATAAATCCCACCTCAATAATCAATCAAAAGTTAGAATATATTTATTTCCTTTATTAAAATAATTTTTTCCTATTCATTTTTTTTTAAATTATTCAATTTGTTTTTTCTTCTGATTTGATGAATATAAAAAAAAAAACAAATAATTTTATTACTTTTTTTTATTTCTGTCTTTTATAGATTCTTAGAAAAGATGACGTCACGCGTATTGTTTGGAATCCGGTTCATGTGCACCAAGAACGGAGATTCAGCATCTTTAAGCGACTCTATCCATCTCACTCGCACTCATTACCTTCGCTCCCTTTCTACTCAAATGCCATTCCAGAGCCTCTTATCACCTCTTATAGACCATAATATTTGAATTTTTGCTTTTTCGAGGAGGGGGACGCCTTTTAGGCCCCCTCCCCTCCCCTTTAGGTTGTCCCCTTCGTGATATTTATACTAATTTTATGAAATTTGTTTGATTAAATTAAAAATTAATTTCATTTTAACAAAAGGGTTTATAGAATGGACACCAGGTGGCAGCACTTGCCGGCGGTGCCTTATAATTATTTGCTTGCAAGGCTGTCTGTTTTTATTCAATTCGCCCCCCCCCCCCCCCAGAAGGATCGAGAAGGCTCGAGGCCCACCTCCCCAAGAAAAATTGAGAAAATATGGGGCTTTCCAGGCCCTCCGGAGAATAATTTTAATATAATTATAATAAAAAATAATTATTAGTGAATAATATTGGCGGGATCCCTTGATGCTTGGCGGGCTAAGCTATCAACAAGAAAGGCTCTGACCAATCAGAAGCCGAGAAAATTGTTACGTCACTCAACAAGCGGGATTTCAGTCTGGTCGACATCTCCTTTATTAGTTGTTTTTGAGACAGTGTAGTGTTAACATTGTGTGTTTGTGATTGTGTGTGTATCAAGTCAACCCCTTCATTTCATCTCTTCTCATTTAATAGTGAGTAAAATTAATATTATTTATTTATCTATATATTTGCTATATTCCCTCTAATTAAAAAAAAAATAAAAATATGTACGATATTATGTATGTACTGTAAGGAAAGATTTTTTATAATAAAGCATTATTTTATTATTTATTTATATTATTATTTATTTATCTGGACCATTTATTATAAAAATACAAGTCTATGATATGTGTAAATAAAATTTAAAATAAAGGTTAATTAGTTCATCCAATTCACCGCCAGTATGGCGCCACCGTACGGTCTCTATTAAATTTACTCTTTGCCCTTGTGCGCTTTGAAATTCTCAGAAAGTTTAATCTGTTAAAATTCAAAGAAAAGAAAGAAATGAACTTGCATCTTTCATAATAAATGGACCATGTTTAATTAAAATAATAATATTTTCACAAATATAATAATAAAAGGCGGTTTCTAAAAATATTTGCTCTTTTCATATCTTATTGCTTTTTTTTATTATTACCCCCTAAAAGCTCGTTGAAATTTTATTGCTGTTATCAAATTATTATTTTAAAAATATTTTC
>JAKCPI010009494.1:0-19384 GCA_023213315.1 Euborellia annulipes | reverse complement strand
TTAAGTGACAGAGATTAGTTGGAAGGTCCATTTCAAGTAGTTTTACAACTAGTCCCAGATGTCTCACACTATCGAATGCCTGGGCTATATCCAGCAGCACCATGCCTGTTGCCTTTTTATAGCGAAGATTTCTTCTTATATCCGATGTTGTTCGTACAATTTGGTGAACGGAAGAGTGTCCTCTTCTGAACCCAAACTGGAAATCTGGGAGCAGGTTTCTCTCCCTCGTTTCTTTTTCTAGCCATTCCAGAATCATTCGCTCAGCTAATTTTCCAAGTGTTGGAAGTAGGCTGATTGGCCGATAGTTTATAGGAAGAGATGGATTTTTCCTGGCTTAAGCACCGGCACAATTTCTGCCCTCTTCCAACTGCTTGGGAAATATCTCAATGTTATCATCCCATCAAATATTCGAGCAAGAAGAAGGATTGCTTTTCCGGGTAAGTTTTTGATGAAAGATGGTAGGACTCCGTCATATCCTGGAGCTTTCTTTGTTTTTATACGTTTTATTGCTTCTCTCACTTCCTTTGGTTTTATTTTTGGTGGATTTTCTTCTCTTGGCTCAGCTAACATTCTCTGTGCTTCACTTATTAACTTTCTTTACTCAAGCCAGATGTCATTCTGTTTGTGAATTGCTCCTTATAGGCTTCTGCCAAGATTTTTGCTTGAATCTCTGGCCGGTATTCTAGTCCTTGAGGCGCCTCAAAAGGCCCTATGGAAGTTTTTCTCCCTCTTAGTCGCTTGACAAATTCCCACAAGGAGCAATCTTTGGCTGACAGAGAAGATATTCGCGATATCCACCGCTCCTTCCGCCATTCTGCTATTGCTTGTCTGATTTGCGCCGTGAGGGTTAGCTGATTCTTACGAGCTTCGACGTCTCTTTGTCTGTTCCACTTTCTCCGCGCTCTGTTTCTTTCCAGTATTAGTTTTTTCACTTCTTCCGGAAGGCATTCGCCGGTAAATAGCAGTGATTTCTTCGGAATGGATGCTTCAGCTGCATTTATTATCATATTCGTGATGTTGTTCACCTCTTCCTCTAGCTGTGATCTATTAGAAATAGATGGGATGTTAATATTTTCGCAGATATATCTCCGATATTCTCTCCAGTTTGCCTTACTCATATCCCATGCCTTGAGCGGTTTTCCGTATACTCTCTTCCGGACCCTCGTCACTATTGGATTATGGTCAGAGCTGAGTTCGTGCCAACTTGTGCAATTGACTATTTGATTTTCTAGTCCTTTGAATAGACCTAGATCTATCACGCTCGGAGAGTAACCGGTGGATGTGGGATATCGTGTAGGCTCATTCGGATGCACAATCTCTATATTTGATGATAAGCAAAACTCTTTGAGTAAGTGGCCGTTTCTATTGCAATTTCGGCAGCCCCAATCTGTATGTCTGGAATTTAGGTCCCCGAGTAAGATGACCTGCCTATAGGTTTGAAATATACTCCTGAGGGGTTCTTTTTCAAGGGGTCTTGACCGTGCGGGAGAGTTGTATGCAGACACGATGAGTAGTCTTCCGGAGGGAGTTTTGATCGTAGCACCTACTGCTTCAAGGCTACCTGTGTCAGCTATGTGATGTTCTTCTGGTTGTAGATCAAGCCTGATCGCCAAGAGAACTCCGCGTGTAGACCCACTGCTATTTTTCCTGTAAATATGGAAGCCAGGGATAGAGAGTCTATACTCGGGCTTCAGTCTAGTCTCTGTAACGGCTATTATTTGGGCGTTTCTTGTTTTAACAAAATTTATTAATTCGCCTATTTTTCCAGACAAGCTATTAGCATTCCAGTTGACTAAGTTAAGGTTAGGGATTAGGGCCATGATTCTAGGATGGCTACTCCTTCCTCCATAAGGATTTTCAGCCGCTGGGCGCCATCTTTTGCCAAGGTAAGCGATTTCAGTAATTTAATTATTTTTCCTAACAAAGAGATGATTCCGGGATTTTTTATTAGCTCCATTAACTCGTTAAGCATTCCCTCCGGCTTTGCATCGCCTTTAGGAGTTTCTTTTTTCCAAGCTGGGGGTGAGGCTAAGTTTATACTGCCCTGATTAATTTGGGAAGCTGATAATTTAGGTAACGTTGGGAAGTTTTCTTTCGTAAAAGATGCTAGTGGTGGGGGACTCTTATCTTTTACTATGCGAGTTTTTGAGCGCCTATCCTGCTCACGCTGCAGAATTGGACATTCAGGTGAGTTCGCCCAATGCGACCCAGCACAGTTTGCACATTTAGGCTCCTTTACTTGGCAAGTCCTATTTTCATGACTCCCCCCGCATTTTAGGCAGCGCTCGTTGATGCAACAAGTGCGTGATGTATGGTTAAAGCCCATGCATCTGTAGCACTGTATGAGCTTGGCTCTATTTTTGTATCTTTCCCATCTCACCGTCATATAGCAGAGCCTTTCTATCTTAAAAATGCTCTGTATTGGCGTTGTGGGCGAAAAAAGGCATACAAAAATAGGAATTGGCTTGTTTGTCCCTTTTTCTTTTAAATGAATTATTCTTTGGGGAGGGAACCCTTTATCTATTAAACTATTAGTAACGTCCTCTGCAGTGAAGCCGTTGCTGAGACCGCGCAGGACAGCTTTGACTAGCCCCTGACCAGGTATCGGGTAAGTATAGAATTCTATCTTTTTAGCTTTAAAATGTTTTATTATTATGTTATGGTCATTTTCAGTCTCGCAGATGAAAATTGTTTTTGTTCGGGTGCTTTTTATTTTTATGCCCCCTTTGACCATACTAATGATTTGCTCATAGAAGTGTTTAGGGTTTCCTACATGCCCATTCATTATGATGGGTGGCATTCTAGTGGGCTTTTTCCTATTAGGTATTTCGCTTTGCATCGACTCGGTTTCAATATCTGAATAAAATTCAGAGGCATTATCCTCTGCTTCTATTTGCAATGGTTCAAATCTATTATTTATATCTAAATTGTAAACATTACCTTGTTTGTTTTTGTTTACATTTTCCTCATCTGAGTGGCTTTCTATTTTTCTTTTTGTTCCGGCTTTGGCTTGGACTTGCTTTGCATCGCTCTTTTCAGTTGGTATTACCTTGGACGTGGAGGCTCCGTTTTTTATGGGCGCTGCGGGTTTTACCGGACGCGTCTTGATGCGAGTGCCGTCGGCACTGGCCCCAGCAATTTGTGTTTTTCTCATAGAGTCTTTTTGAAATGAAGTCTATTAGCTTAAACAAACACTTAATATAAACGAATATATGTAATGAACTGGTTGATCACAAAAACGATTAAAACACTTAAAAATTATAGAAAATATCGGAGCGCGATATAAATAAACTTTTCTTTACGAACACGGCCACTTGGATCCCCTCAAGTCCCAAAATTAAATACAAATTTAATTATATAACAATTTTTATTATTTTTCCTTTGAGAGATTTAATTATTTTAATTACTTGGCTTTAATTTTTCATAAGGCAAGAAAGACAATCAACTCAATGCTATCCAATTGGCAAATTCTAGAATTTTTTGCGTCTGCCCTTTTGCGAAATTGCGGACCCCGAGTCTTTTTCCTGGACTCTCCATAACGTCCTCTATAAGACGGCAAAATTACGGGAAGTTGGTGACAGACGGACACTCCGCTATTATAAATATAGATTTTTCTTTCTCTTACCTCTATATATGTTAATATATATAGAGCAGCGGTTCTCAACTCGTGGGCCGCGGGCTGATTGAAACTGGGCCTCGGACGTCTAAGAGAAGATAAAAATTATTAAAATAAAAAAAAAAATAATAAAATTTTTCAATTTTTTTTTACTTTCTCGTATAGAGAAAGTTATGTAATCGTAAAAAAATTCGACTTCGAGATTTTGATGTTTCTCCACGTTTTAGACCTCCCTGAGTCCAAAAAAACCATTTTTGGCATTATGTCTGTGTGTGTGTGTGTGTGTGTGTGTGTGTGTGTAAACACGATTGCTTAAAAACCAAAAGCAGCTAGATCGATGAAATTTGGTATATGCTCCTTACACTAAAATTGTCAGATTTCTATCAACTTTTGGAGTAAATACGTCACTTGGAAGTAGTACTTTACTTAAAAAGTTTTTTCAAAAATTTTGAAATTTTCAATTTTTTTTTGTTATATTATGATAAAATACTCTATTTTAAAAAGTTTTTATTCTTTGACATTTTTTTTCGAAAACTGAATAGTTTTTTGAAATAATCAAAGAAGAAATAGAAAATTTTCGTTAATTTTGATAAAAAATCAAAACAAAATCATACAGGTGTCATTAAAAAAAGGGTAAATATAAACAAATTCATTTGTTTCACAAATTCATTTGTTTATATTTGCCCTTTTTTTAATGACACCTGTATGATTTTGTTTTGATTTTTTATCAAAATTAACGAAAATTTTCTATTTCTTCTTTGATTATTTCAAAAACTATTCAGTTTTCGAAAAAATGTCAAAGAATAAAAACTTTTTAAAATAGAGTATTTTATCATAATATAACAAAAAAATTGAAAATTTCAAAATTTTTGAAAAAACTTTTTAAGTAAAGTACTACTTCCAAGTGACGTATTTACTCCAAAAGTTGATAGAAATCTACAATTTTAGGGTAAGAAGCATATACCAAATTTCATCGATCTAGCTCCTTTCGTTTTTAAGCAATCGTGTTTACACACACACCCAGACGTAATTCCAAAAGAACATACGAGAAAGTCTCGGGGAAGTCAATCCCCATATTTTTTTAAACAATTATTTATTTAAATCAAATCTTTGTTGCACAATTTTGTTTTAAGAGTACCTACTAAACGATTTTACTTAAACATACACGCATTCATTTATATATGCGAAAATAATATTATACAAATTCATTTGTTTATATTTACATGTTTTTTAATGACACCTGTATGATTTTGTTTTGATTTTTCTTTCCAAAATTAACGAAAAATATCATTTTCTTCTGTGATTATTTCAAAAACTATTCAGTTTTCGGAAAAATATCAAAGAATAAAAACTTTTTAAAAAAAAGTATTTTATCATAATATAATAAAGAAATTGAAAATTTCGAAATTTCTGAAAAAACTTCTTAGGTAAAGTACTACTTCCAAGTGACGTATTTACTCCAAAAGTTGATACAAATCTACAATTTTAGTGTAAGGAACATATACCAAATTTCATCCATCTAGCTGCTTTGGTTTTTAAGCAATCGTGTTCACACAAACACACAGACATATTGCCCAAAATGGTATTTTTGGACTCAGGGAGGTCTAAAACGTGGAGAAACTTCAAAATCTCCAAGTCGAATTTTTTTACGATTACAATACTTTCTCTATACGAGAAAGAAAAAAACGGATAGATTGCAGATTGCATATGTCATTTATATTCGTGAAGTTAGAATGCTTGTGCCAGTTATTTGTTTTAAGCAAAATAAAAGAGTACAAATACACACTTTGTCACTATTCCTAGTGTCTAACTGATGTAATTAAATCTCGTGTGATTGGTCATACCTTTCGGCAAGAGATTGTTGTGTTCTGTGCTTGTCCCACCAGATTTTTTTGTGTCGACAAATATTTTTTTTTCAGAGAGATTTGAAAATATTTATATTTTATTACCATGACACTCATTTCTCCTATCTTTCCTATGAAGTACAAGAGCAAAGTGTGCTTCATAAGATTTCAAGGGCAAAATGAGAATATATATTTTAAAGAACATCTAAAAAATGATTGATTTTACTTTCTCTTATCTATATATGTAATATATATAGAGAGAAAGTATTGCGATCATGTCAAAAATTCACATTTTAAAGAGCATATAAAAAAATGATTGATTTTTGAATTTTAATCAAAATCGTTAGAGCAAATTTCGAGAAAATCGAGAAAAACTGAAAAAGTACATTAGTAAAGTACTAGTAGTTTTTGACCGATTTTGCTCAAAAGCTCCGTGTTAAGTCCCAGGGCAGAGCTTAAATTAAATATAAAATTTCAACCTCCTAGCTCTTTTCGTTCTTGAGATATTTTGTTCACACGCAGACAGACCATGTCGCGAAAACCAATTTTTTGCATTCAGGGGACCTCAAAACGTGTATATCCGTCAAAATCTCGACATTGAATTTTTGACATGAATCCAATACGGTACTTTCCATATATAGGTAAGAGAAAGTAAAAATAACTTTTAAATTAGTACAAAAAATTATGTATTTTTGATTTTTGTTTAATTTTTTTATAATAGGCATTCAAAATTAATTCAAATATGAAAACAAATATCGAAATTGTGAGTCCAATGATTAAAAACATAAAAGAAATTTGTACGTCTTTTAGAGAAAAACTCTTTGCTGGCAAGTCAAAGGTTTTACTATGTATTAACATTGAGAGCATTTGTTTATAAACCAACATTTCATCTAGCCATTGGGCCATTCCATTTGCATAAATACTCATTAGAAAATAACGAAATTCATCAAGAAATGTAAAAGTATTGGGCCCAAAATTCGAAAATACATTGCACCATGTTCTTCCATAATATAAAATTTCTCATTATATAATGGGATAAAGCTTAGCATCTTGTAGGAAATGTCACACGAATAGATTAATGTGGATCTAGGATCTTTCAAAAGATGGGAAAAATCTTTATCGCCTTGTCCTGTCCTGAACCATTGATCAGCGAGCTTTTTTCATTGGTGAATTGTCTCTACGGCCTGGAAACAAATTAGAACAAATAAAAAAATTTGGGCACAAAATTGAGAGATTAGCTTTTGCAATTTCTTCAATTGTGTTGATATGCGGATACCGGCCTGGTGACTCAAGGAGTGAAAAAAACGCCGATTGAATTCCACATTGGAGAATAATTGAAGCGATTAAAAGGCTTGCAGCAAGAATTCTCAAAGGAATTAGATGAAATATTGAAAAACCAATCCACAGGTTCTGATATCAAAAGACTTAGATTTTGTGCAAAAGAATCATAAACAGATCTTCTTTGAGGTTCATAGAAACTGATCAAGTACCAAAAGCAAGTGGAGATGATTAGAACGAGAAAACAAGCGATCCAAACGGGATAGGTGAAACTCCGATGAAGAGATTGCCAGAGGGGATATTCTGGGCTCTTATGGGCTATAAAGCACATCGACGCCACCTCGAAAACCTCCATTTCCTCTTCTATATGTATAGATGCCTGATTCTGAAGATATATTAGATAAGAGAATATGATAGGCGATCTCGATTCCTCAGTTGTGTTCCAATTTTGGTCTCAAATATTCTTTAATAAACGCCACCTTTGCTTTATTATTATTGAAATTTACTATTTCCTGTTGGCCTGAAAGAGATCCCAACATCTCTCTTCCATGGCCATTTGGTTTCTGATTAAAATGCGCTTTTTTCAAATTTGGAATTTCCTTTACGGTCCCTGCATAGGGATTTTCAACCCACAATTCAAAATCCCTTTCAGTTGACTGGAAAAGAACAACTTTCCTAAATATTGGATCCCTTCCTTGTCTTTTGAACGTCTTTTTCAATTGTTCAAAATATTTTTATTTCTTCGTCAGATAATCTCTTTTCTGAGTTTCTCAGATCAATAAAATATAGCACATGATCGGCATTGATGAAATTTGTTGCAAGTTGCGAATCAATATCAAAGAGTAATACATTAAATGCAAAGTGACGTCCCCAGAAATTGTCCAAGAAATTTACCAACTTTTCATTTTCGGACATAATGGTGACTCCGTTTAGTTTTTCTAACAATCTATGCAGTGAGAAATTTGTTTCATTTGATGGAATAATAACAATAGTTTCTCTAAAAGGATCGAAATGTTGTTTTGCTATATCAAGCAAAACGTCCACAGAAGCAATTTTATTTCCCTCAATGAGGGTTGCATCGCTATGCATATAAAGCAAAAAAGTCATTATCACTGTTATTCCCTTCATTGTGTCTATTTCAACTAAAGTCAACTTTAAAATTCTCCTCTTGATAAAAAAAAGGGAACATGAATAAATAAATAAAAAATGTATTTATTATTACTTATACATGACGAAATTTCTAGGTAGCTATCGCTAGATTGCTCTATTTCATTAATAAATGGATATTTTATCTTGATATAACATGAAAAGCAGAAATCTTATTCGTTTTTTTTCCTGGGGTGGGAACTCATATTTGAAGATTTGTTTGCTGGCTACAAGAAATTTGGAACATTTATTTTTTGAGTAAAAAATATTTTTTTAAATTCCTACTCTAGAAAAATTAGATTATTGTGAAATAATTAGAAAAATCTGGTGTGACTGTCGCACAGCAGACAACTTTCTAGTTCCACTCTGTGTTCTTTTAGAGTAAGTTTCTGAGGATGATTCCAACCGGGATCGAAACGTCAACATGATGGGAATAAAAATAATGCGAATTTTCTTCTCCTTTTCACACTTTTTTAATATACGACGTTTCGATCGCCCATCACCAGGACAGAGCGAATAGTCACAAGCATCCTTTCGTTCTGTCCTGATGATGGTCGTTCAAAACGTTGAATATTAAAAATTGTGTTTTGGTTATTTGGCTGCCCCTTGATCGTTTTCTATACTATTTACTCTCCAGCCATCTATAGTCACTTTAATTTCTTCTTGCACTCAGAAGAGAGAGAGACACCTCCCCCCCCGCCCCCTCTCTGCAAGATAATATATTAAAAATGTAAAGAGAGAGGCAGGAACAATTTGAGGGTTGGATCTTGCAGAAAAAAGGGCAGAAGGAGGCGAGAGAGCGAGGAGATAGAGGGAGGGGTCTCTCTATAAAGGGTCGGCCTCTTTTGCATGCAATCGAGGCACATGCGGGGGCGGGATAGACAAAAATAGGTCTCTCTCTTTTGGTTTTTAGAGATGCACAATGGCTGCTGCAATCTGCCCCCTCCCCGATAACGTCAAAACAAATACAAAACGTCAATTAAAGAAGGTTTTGGAAAAAGTTGAGTGGACAGCCAGCCAATTGATAAGCTTCTATATTCACTTAATTCAAAAGGGCTAAAGCCCCTCACTCAATCACAAAAGAATATTAATATCTGGACTCTGTTAGTTCTTAGCATCTGAGGCCTTGGGCGTACCCAGCGAGGGGGCAGGGGGCAGGGGCAGACTGCCCCTCCCTAGAAGCAATTAAATGTTTATAAAATGATAAAAATTAGGTTGGGCGATGGCGAATATTCCGTTTTTTTACCACACTGAAATGGTAAATGGTGTAAAAAACCAAAAGCCACCTAGCCACTAGAGGTCCCAGGGGAAGACCTGAGGTGTCTGGGCCCCTTTTGGATAGAAAAATATTTATATAATGTAAAAAACACCCATCTTATTCAAATTTAACCCTATCGACGTTTCACGTATCCGACCGTAGTGGAGGGTGTACAATGTACATTATACCGCTCTTAACTTGTAAGTAAACGTAACGTAAACGTTATGTGAGCGCGAACTTGTGATTTTTAATTTCCCGAGTCAAAATTTTGTCCTTGTCAAAACCTCCTGTCGTAAATTTAAGCCCTGATCTCAGCCTGGTATTCTATTGTGTTTCTCGACCTTCTCTGGGCCTGAATACGCACGAAGCAGGCCGAAAGCAGTCTAAATTTTATACCCTGGACTCGTCCTCCCATAGCCCTTCTTTGAGCCTCCCTCATCCTTGCCTAGACCTGTCCTTTTGTCATATTTATTCTATTGTTATTATGATTGATTTATAGATAGGGAAGCAAATGAATTGGAATAAAAATGCAAATTGGAAAATAAACATCAAATTATTTCAGTTTTTTTTTTTTAATCATTTATTTATTTATTTATCATTTTTATTTATAGTATGAATATTTAGAAAAAATTATAAAATATATAACTATACACAACACATTTATAAATTTATTTTTAAAACATTTTTTAAAGAAAAAAAAAACATGACATACACAAGAGCGGACACTAGGGTGGGAGGGGGGTTTAAAAAGGCTCATTGTCTGTCTGTGGCAGTGCGAAGACAGGACAATATTTTTTTTTTAACAGTATGAGATCATAGCAAAAGTGACGGCAGGAGGCCGAAACAAGGATTCGGCTTCGGCGAGAATGGCCAGGTTGAAGACCGGACAAATTTATCAATGCGAGGCTAAATACAGGTTAAAATTTATTGCTCCAGGTTAAAAGCAGGACAGAATTTACGACTTCAGGGCAAAGCAAGGACAATTTTTTGACTCGGGTTTTCTATCAGTAAAATGTGTCGTCAAAATTGTTTTAAGTAACACTTAATTTACTAATGTATTTCAGATTTTTCAAATTCATTTTACTTCCATTGAGTCAATGTTAAATCCCCATTTGGGAATTTGCATGTTAATTTCGATTCAAACCTCTTAAAAACTTTTTACACATTAAAATAAAATCTTTTCTAATTCTTATGAAATGTTATATTTATTTAAGATTCCCTATAGCAGTGGTTTCCAAACTTTACGTTATCACGCCTCCCTTTTAAAAATATTTAATCATATAACACCTCCCCCCCCATTTTACAAAATAATACAAAAATTTTTTGTTGCAATTAATCATTTTGTAGCCTCCCTAGGGGGACGCGCTCACAGTTTGGAAAACGCTGCTCTATATAAAATGTCCAAATATGAGATTAAAATTTTGAAAAATAACTAGAATTTATTTCAAGCAGCCAACATTTAAAATGCACAGAGCTCGATGGGAGTTAGACATTACCGTGGGAGGCGGTAAATCCACGAGGACTATAGAATTCGAAAGCGAGGAGTTTCCGAATCCAGGGAGTGAGCTTAATTCGCGCCCCACAATATCTTTTAGCGCCCCCCCCCCCCCCCCCCATTCGTAAACCATATATTATATGTAAAATATACAAAATTATTATATTACACTGGTACATGCGCCCATCAATTAGTCCCCACTTGATAGCTTTAGCCTTAAGTACATATAAGGTATAGTATATGGTGTAAAGTGAAATAATTTTAATGACCGAAAAGGTAAAACGTAAAATCTAGTACAGATTATTTTATTTTACCTTTTAACATTTAGAATTATTTCACCATTTTCCATATACTTAAGGCTAAAGCTATCAGGTGGGGACTTAATTGTGGCGCTCACTGTACCAAATTTAAAATATATTTTCCAGAAATCAATTAAAAATAAAAATTATCCAGCAATTTTTTTGTTTTGCGGAACATTTGGCGCCCCTTTGTGAGTAGCGCCCGGGGCATGATGACCCCCCTTCACCCCCTCGCTACGCCACTGGCCGAATCTATCCAAGATGAAATTTGATCTCACCTTCATTTCCTGAAGACGCTGGTGGCGACTGCACTCCTCCTCTTCCCTCATTCTCCCTTTCCTTTTATTTGTTCTTTAGTTTAAATTTCGAAAAATCCCGGTCCCGAAAATGGGGGCCGCGCCGTGCGCGGCGAACTCTCAAAATTGCTGTTTACTAACATCAATTTGCATGTCTCTGTTTATATGTGACATGTATATAAACAAAGAACAGGGGCATTTATTAGCCCATTGTTATGATGGCAATTAATACACGTCCAAAATGAAAAGTGAGTCTGTCAAAGGGAAGAAAGAAATGAACTACGTAAAGGTTAGCAATTTTAAATTTAAATGGCATGTAACATGAGACTTTTAAATAAAAACCTGATGTGGTTCATTTCACATTACACAACCATTGGTAATTGAAAGTTGTGTACTGTGCTTTTCACGCCAGACTTTTTGTGTCGACATACAGTATATTTAGTTCCCAACCGTACGGTGAATTTTTTTTTTTTAAACGCTCACACATTTTTCCCATTCACACACACACATACACAGTGGCGTAGCGAGGGGGGGGCAAGGGGCCCCCCTTGGTCATAATGCCCCAGGCGCTACTCACAAAGGGGCGCCAAATGCTCCATAAAACAAAAAAATAATTTTAATATCCGAAAAAAAAAAATTTCCGCGTGAAGGGAAAATTTGGTCCCGCAAAAAAAAAATAAAATTTTTCTGCAGGAAGGGAAAAAATTCCGCAAAATTTAGCCACCATAAAAAAAAAAAAAAAGGTAAAAATGATTTTAACGGAAGGGCAAAAAATTTATCGCAGGCTGGAAAATTTTCGGGGCCCCCTGAAAAAATTTCTATATACGCCCCTGTATAATATTATATGGTTTTCTAAGGGGGGGGCGCGAGAGCAAAGGTATTGTGCCCCGGGTGCGAGTTAAGCTCGCTACGCCACTACACATACACCCAGTCTTTTTCGGCAACTTAGGCCATATATAATAAGACTTTAAACGATACTAGTAATTATAATATACTAGACGGAGAGCCCCGCCTTCGGCTGCGCCCCCTGGACCCCCTTGCGAGCCTACTTATATACATACCGGTACATACAAACATTTTTCCCAATTCATTTTTATAATATATAGATTATTTTAACGGTTAATTATTCATGAACTTAAGATTTTTTGTGAATAATATCCTTTCCGGGACTCTCCCGGTACACAGACAAAAAATTTACTTCGATATTTTAGAATTCAAACTGTAAATAAATAAAAAAAAATCGTAAACATGGGTAAATATTTATATTTTGTTACCATGGCAACTATTTCTCCTAATTTTTATTTTTTTCTTATTTTAACGGTTAATTACTCATTAACTTATTGTTATTTGTGAAACAAAACCTGTCCGGGATTCTCACAAACATACACAGAAAATTTCATCATAATTGGTTCAGTCGTTTAGGAGGAGTTCAGTCACATACACACGTACAGAAGAATTATATATATAAAGATAAGATAAGATAGATAAGATAAAGATAAGATAAGATAAGATATAAGATATATATATATATAGACCCTACACATACTACGCACATTAAATTAAGTAGCCAGATGTTTGATCTGTCCTCAAACCCTTTTTTACTAAAGCTGAAAAAAACAAAAATTTTAATTAAAAGTCACACCAGATTTTTTTTATGTCGAGATATATTTAGTTTTCCATAGCACCTTAGTTTCAAACTTGACCACTTGCGATTCATAGATTCCGCTGAGCTAAGAATACTTCCATTGGAAATAAAGTGTACTTCAAACACGTTTTAGGAAAAAACTTTTTCATATTTATTTTAAGGTATCCAAATAATTTTAATTACACGCCGGTGCTGAGGGAGTCCCTCCTCAAAATAGGACATCCTCCCTAGCATAGAAGAGGTTGCATAAAAAGAGAACGGGTGGAACCAGAAATTAGTTCACTAGCTAGAAATGAACCTCGGAGCAATAAACGGGGATTCCGATGGGAATTTCAAATAATAATTGTTTCACTTATCTGCCGATGCATTCTTGCTTCTCCATAAAATAATGTCATTAACACTTCTAAGCCTATACCTTGCCGTTTAGATTTTGAATTTTTAAGATTTTTTGAAGGAAAAAATTGTAATAAAATTTTTTTTTCGACTCTTGGTGCGAGGGGCCCGTTTTGCAAGTTGAATATTAAAATTAGACTGAATATTAGTCTCAATAAATAATTTTCTAACTTTTCATTTAATAAAAAAAATATATAATTTTTTAGTTTTATTTATATATATATATTTTTTTTTAGGATCTTTTTCCCATACATAATAAAAAGGTTTTTATTCTTAAAAAAAATTATCGGTAATTAAATGAATTTATTGGCATAGCGAATGAAAAAAAAAAAACGTCCCCGCGAGATTTTAATTTGATTTACATTCACGACGGCCTACACAAATCAAAACAATTTTTTTCTTCGATTTTTTTTTATCTAATAAACCGGCGGTGTGTGGGTTCCATTAGTTATTGCTCCCGATGAATGAATCCAGGAAATAAATCTCCAGGAAACTTGATTGTGTACACACGCGTGCTGGGGGAAAAAAATAAATATTTTATAAAAGGAAAATAGATAAATTGCTCAGGTGCTTTCTAGCCGAATTATGAAAAAAAAAATAGAGTGAAAGGAAATAAATTTTTTATATCGTACAAAGTTAAAAAAACTTATTTATCATTTATGTAATTATATAAGCATAAATTACCTATAGGTCTATACTGAATCATTTTTAAGGTCAGTCTCATTTTGCCCTAAAAGTGCTGAAGTACACTTTACTGATGTAGAAGATCAGATTTTTTAAATACATTTTCCGGCTCTTTGTTTCATAGAGACAATGTTAAATCCTTATGGGGATTTTCATATTTATTTCGATTCAAAAGGAGGTCGGGGTACTCTTTGGAACTTTTTACACATTTTAAAAAATTATTTCCAATTTTTATGAAATTTTGTAGGCCTATTTATTTAGGATTCTCTATTGTGTATAAAATGTCCAAATATGAGATTAAAATTTTGAAAAATAACCATAGTTTATTTCAAGCAGTCAACATTTAAAATGCAAGTTTGGAACGAAGGTGCTATGGGAAACTAAATTTATCTCGACACAAAAAATCTGGTGTGACCAGCACGGTGCACAACTTTCTCTTAACGAAAGGTAAGTTGTGTGCTGTGCGCCTCTCCCACCAGATTTTTTATTTTACCATGTTCCTTTTTGTTTAATATTGTAGACCTATATTTCTGGAAAAATGTTTCTTTTTTTTTCATTTTTCATTAGCTTTATTTTAAATAGATAAATCCTTTACTCGCCTTTTGTGATGGTGCAAATGTTTTTCTAATTACCGTAATAATATTAATATGAGGAAATTTGATTCGGTCAACAAATCTTATAGGATTTTCTCGACTGACTAGAGTAGAATTTTTATTTTCCAATACAATGAAATGGATCATATTGTATTTTATAAAAGAGTCACATTTCTCTGTCTATTTTAGAGAATCTCTATCTCTTTTTTTTAATTTCCTTCCAATGATTCCATCTATTCTGAGTAAAAACTATTTTCTATTGTGTGCTATTCAACAATTCTTGTATTCATTGGATCGCAAAATTTTCACATTTATATAAAATCTATGGGTTGTAAAAAAACTTTTCATTTATTAAAATTTATCAGAGCAGCCAATCCAAAGCCGTGACCGCCGGGTATGTCACAAATTTCCTAAATTATTGTTATTAATTTTTTTCTTTAGAATATTAATAAGCTTATATTTTATTTAAATATACTATATGAAAAATCGTAACCCTGGCCAACAGTTATTAAGTTATTTTGGTGCCAAGGTATTTAAAGCTATTTCTGGGTATTTGGCTGCCAAAAATGCCATCATCAGCTCTAGTTATAGTGATATAGAGAAAATTAAATTTTGATAGAAAATGTGCTCTAAAACGGCTATTATTTTGAATTTTGAAGATTTTTTGAATGCGTTACCCCTATTTTTATATTTTTACAATAATTGTACTAGAGGTGTCCAAAGTTAAAAAAAAAAAAAAAAAAAAAAATTCAATTTTCTTAAACGTTTAACTGTGTTTTGTACCCCTAAATCACCTCCTATTGGATTGAAACTATATTTCTATCTATTTCAACAGTCTGCATGATTTCCATGCATTAAAAAAAAATCTAGGAAATCCAAAATTAGGAGCCGCTTTAGAGCAAGGGCGGGATACAGGGGGGGTAAAGGGGGGTGAAAATTACCCCCCTGAGATTTGAAAAATACTTTTTTCGAAAAAAAAATGTATTTTTAATGTAAAATTTTAAAAATTAATACTTAAAAATTTGATTTATATTTATATTCTGGCAAACAAGTACAGAATGCGCCTTTAAATTACCAAAATTAAGAAAAAAAATGTGAGCTGTGCGACCATATACTCCAGATTACCCCCCCGAGAAACACCTCTGGATCCGCCCCTGCTTTAGAGCAGGTTTCTATTAAAATTCAATTTTCTCTGCATCTCTAAAACTAGTGCTAGTGGGGAAAAACTGATCACGTTTTTTGGAATCAGCGCTACTCAAATACCCCCTTTAAACACCAAAAAAATAAGTTTTTTTTTTTTTGTTGACCCGTGTAATAAAAATGTTATAGTCTATATGCCTTACCCTTATAAAAAAATAGATGTGTAGTTTATCAAGAAGAGGCTATTATTTGATGAATGCCTTTTCGGCATCCCATCTGCCAATGCATCTCTTCTCTTTTTCTTTATTCGTCTAATGATTGGCCTGTTGACTTGTTGGGCGAAATAATTGCCCGGAACAGAAGAGGGCCTTCGTCCCCCACAGCTGGTCAAGGGCTATAACTTGACGAATCGACCATCATTTTGCGCTCGATTAAAAAAAAATCACTTCATTTCATGTTCTTTTTTTACTTAAAGATGTTCTTCTTTGTTCTACCTGTCGTCGTGGCTTTTTCGTTGAAATTTTCAAATAATAGGAAGCCCTCCGCTTTTATTCTTTTGAAAATAGGTGAATAATGAATAAATTATTATCTTATTTATTTGTCTTGTTATCCATTTTAAAATAATTAAAAATAAAATTTAAATAAAATTAAAAGATAGGTCCTTTTCAAATAATGATTTTAGAGGTATTTTAAAGGAACATTTTTTAGAATAGATATAAAAATTCCTCTATTCTTTCTCTTACCTATACTGGATATGTATATAGAGAGTGAAAGAATTAGATTCATGAAAAATGAAAAAATTCCATGTCGAGGTCCCCTGAGTTCAAAAAATGGGTCTGTCAAAATGGTTTGTCTGTATATCTACAATATGTTCAAAATAATGTATGAAGGAAATAAGCTACGAGTTTGAAATTTTATATTTAAGTTAAAAGTGAAAATAAGCTATTAATTAGGGTCAAAGAGTAGCCTGCTTGTACTTTGCTGATGTGCTTGTTGAGTTTTTTTTTTCGATTTTATCAAAATTCACTTTTACAATTTTTGATTAAAAATCCATAAATAAATTATTTTTAGATGCTCTTTAAAATGTATTAATATATTCTCATTTTTCCCTCAAAATTGTTTGAAGCACACTTTACTCTTTTACTTCATAGGAAAGATAGGAAAAATGGTTGCCATGGTCACAAAATAGAGCCTAAGTATTTTTCCGTGTTTATAAATGGTACATCAACCTTGATCTGTGGCTCAGGCCTAGAGCATTAGCTTCATGTATAAAAGGTCAAGAGTTAGCATCCAGCAAATTTCAATTGGATTGGCTACTCATCCAATTAAAATAAATAGAGACGGGATCTAAATGGCCTTCGATGCCGAAAAAAGACCTTAAATCAAATTAAAACAAAAATTCTATATAGTATATGTAGCGCCTACTGCCCTAAACTAAATATATGTCGACACAAAAAATCTTTCAATTAAAAATTAATTACGGAGAATTCAAGGTCTTTAAAATGTTGGCCAGAAACTAGTAAACAAACAATTTTCCGGTCACAGTTTTTGATTGGTCCACGTCATGAAGCTCCTCCTTTGCTTGTATTTTTCTATTTGGCAGCTTTGTTGATTGCACATAACCTAGTTCACATTCATTTTGTTTTGTTTGCAAATTGTATAGTTTCTGACTAAATTAATTTAGTCCCTGGTATTTACACTGCTTTATTAATAATATGCTGTATATAAATATTTATAAATGTATTCAAGAATACATTGAGGATGAGGATGCCAGTAACACATTTATAAATGGTTTGTTCCGAAAGATATTTTACAAAAGGAGGATCTCCATGACGTCACTCCCTTGGAATGGGAAAAATGTAAACAAACCGAGTTTGACCCCCTGGGGAGGAATTAAGAAACAGAATTAAGATTATTTTAGTAACTGTGCATAAAATCATTGATAAACTCGTTCTAATTTTAAAATTACAAAAATCAAAAAATAAAATATTTCGTCGAATTGCGTCAACCCTCATTTGTCGGTTTCGTATAGAATGTTTTGAGGTTCGGTTGTCTGCACCTAAAACCGTTCTACAAATTAATAACTTATTTTCTTTTGAAATTTGTTAATGAATGATATAACAATAATAATGAAGTGAATAATAAAGAAGAAAACTATTGGAATAACCTTGACTTGTCAATGTTTATCTTTAATAGAAAAAATACTCACCCCCTGTTCTTTCTCGAACCTACTATTTACTCTATCCCTAATGGGGAATTCATTTACTTCTCAATTGGAAAACCTTTTTATACAAGTTGGGTCCAATCCGAATAAATTCAGGTCTTATCTTTTTTTCTTGTGGTAAATGAATGAGGGACGAAATGTTTTTTTTTTTTCTTTTCTCTTCTTATCTCAAATGATTCGTTCCGTGTACCAATCACTCTTTAGTACATATGGAAGAAAAAATTTTTATTTATTCTTGACTTTAACTAAAGCGTGGGTTTTATTTTTATTCTATTTATTTTAAATTTTAAATGAATAGCTAATAAAAAACATATTTTACTTTTATATTTAATATTAAACCGAAAACTATTCCATCCTTGTGTAATTATTATCCAGTGAACTTTGATGCTGATAATGCATATAGTTTTTAAAGTTACGGTGTTCCATAACTCTAGATTACCTTGTTTATAATGGATTCTAAATTATAACAGAATTGCTCTTAGTTTGCATTTAATATTGAGTTGAACTATTTAGCATTTCATTGAGGAACAAAATATGCAAAGCACAAAAAATAATTGAATAAATATTTATAATGTAATACAGTGGTGATCCCAAAGGGAGGGAGGGCGAAGAGAAGCCCCCTCCCTCCCATTCAGTGCCTCATAAAAAGAAATATTTTCATATAAAAATGTATTTATGTAAATATTATATTAAATTTAAGGTATTTATTTATTTTTTTTTTATTTATAATTTTTGAAATGGATTGAATGAATTAAAAAAAAAAGGATTCAGGGGTAAAAATGATCGAGGGATACATACGCCCGCAACAGGTCTGCATAGTGAACCTTCAGGGATATACACGTCCACATCAGGGAACACACAGTAGATCGAAAGTAACCAGAAGAAAAATGTTTGTCCCTGGTGCGGGCGTGTGTATCCCTGTGTGGACTTGTATATCCCTGTGCCTCAAGGTTCACTATGCAGACCTGCTGCGGGCGTGTGGATCATGCGATCATTTTTAATTAATTTTTATTCGGGTTCTTGCTTTGAGGAACTAAAGTAACATGAAGAGTGAAAATTTTCTATTATAACAAACTATTTCATTCTCTAATTTTTTAAATCCTTTCCTCACAACAAAAACATTAAGTTGTGAAGATAGTTGCAAATTCGACTTTCGAGGCAGCATTTACCGAGAGCCATTGTGATTTTAAAGATAGAGTCGATACCACACAAAATTTTGCTGTTAATAATTTTTAGTTTTAAAGTTGAATAGTTTTGAATGTTAGTTATATTAAGGCGGCTACGTAACAAGCAATCATGCAAGTGCAATCTTTGTGTTCCAGCATGCAAAATTCCCTTCGGCACCAGACGGCACAAGCACGCTTGTTGAAATAGCTTATGCCGAAAATTAACCTAAAAATCAAACTCTGAAAGTGAATTTATTCGAAAATAACAAGAAATACTCAATTGCTTTAAGACGAGACACAATAAATA
>JAKCPI010009491.1:0-16850 GCA_023213315.1 Euborellia annulipes | reverse complement strand
AAATAACTTAATCAATTTAAATAATCGGATGTGATATACTAATACTTTTTCTTAATATTTAAATATCAATTTTTTTTTTTTAATTTGAATGCTCAGGGGCCCACATCTTGTGGGTACGTGGATAATAGCGACCCCGAGCTACCCGAGCTGGGACTAGACTTCTATTCTTTACGTCATGTAAAGTCCTTGCTTCTATATTTTTAAGCCAGGCGTCAGACCGTGCGAATGGTCAACCTGTTCTATTTCTTTCGGTCGTAAAAAAACCCGTTCCCTCCGCCGACCGCGCACCGCAGGAATAATAAAGGCGAAGAAAGAAGAAGAAGAAGTTGAGTTTTGGTTTGGGTTCTCTCGG
This sequence comes from Euborellia annulipes, assembly GCA_023213315.1. Classification (NCBI taxonomy): domain Eukaryota; kingdom Metazoa; phylum Arthropoda; class Insecta; order Dermaptera; family Anisolabididae; genus Euborellia; species Euborellia annulipes. The sequence goes on along the minus strand of JAKCPI010009491.1, from coordinate 16,498 downwards.
ATGGATGCTGGGTTGCCTATCTACAGGCGGAGTTATCATTTTACTTTCTATATAGACTCACTTGTCTATATATTAGTAAAAATGATAAAATAGCTGTTATAATATATTAATCGCAAGGAAGGTAGATCTGCAGTTAGAAGAATAAAAAACTACTTTAATTTCTTTTGGTCCACGTTTCGGACGCCAATCCGGGTCATTCTTCGGGACCAAAAATTGTTATAAAACACATACAGATGTTGTTGTGTAATATATAAAATATTTGAACAATATTGAAAGGGGTATCTTCTCTGTGCGTTATTGTTTCCAATTGGAACAGAGAGTTCATCTCGTACACAAAAAGATGCCTCTTTTGAATATTGTTCAAATATTTTATATATTACACAAAATTTATGTGTGTTTTTTTTTAACGTGGTTGGGTCCCGAAGACTGACGCAATTGGCGTCGAAACGCCGACTAAAAGAAATTAAAATAGTTTTTTATTCTCATGGCTTCCAAGATCTACCTTACGATATTTTTTTAAGTATTTACTACTGAATTAATAACTAATGTAATTAAATTAAATAAATTTTACAAAAATATTAGCCCTCGACGAGTTGCTCAAGAGAGAAGACATTAGCTCCTCGTGCCTATGGTCCCACTTCCCGTCCCAAGCGAAAATTTCATTTGAATTGGCTAACAATCATTTGAAATGAATAGGGAGTGGTCTAAATGGCTTTAGATACGGAAAGACTTTTTAATACATTGGTTTTCACTACTTTGGCCATTATAAAATAAATATGTTTTTCTAAAAATGTCGGCCATGCCTGGTCTAGATATCAAGGAAGGACCTTGACATCAAGTGAAGGTACTTGACTGCTAACAGATAAACAGTCATAAAGGTTCATCCCATAATTCATAAAGGTGCTAAAAGGGAAAAAATAAATTTGTGATCAGATATTAAAGAAATTTGATTATTGAAAATCATAGATTTCTATAGAACATATACTATACATACATACATACATACATTTTTATATATAATACAATACATTGATATTTTGTGTTCTCATTAAGAATATTAGAAAATAAAAAGAATAAATTTGACTTTATTTTTTTACCTTTTACAAAAGGATTTCTTTAAAAGATATCTTAACGATAAAATAAGTAATGTTCTTTAAAAAAAATATCATAATAATAATGCAAACTCTAAAGGGTGAAAATAATTTTCTTTGCAAATTTCATGGTAAACTAACTCGAGTTAAAAATGATAAAAACGAGGCGTTCGTTTGTTATGATAAAAAGAACATTTTTTGCCCAACTTGGAGCTTGCTGCATATGGCTTCAGCCCTGTTGGGTTATCGCTGAGCTAGATATTCATAACGTCATATAAGCAGAACGAAAGAAAGCTGCAAGGAAAAAAAATATATATTATATAATGTATAGATATATAGTGAAAAGAAAAATACAAAGCGAAGTACTAATATAAGTCGATCAAGTTAACTTGTATTTCTCTTTTTTATTTCTTTTATAGAAATTCAATCAATAAGAGAGAATTTAAATGAAAAAAGAATTCAAAATTTTTTATATAACATAATACTTACTCAAATTTATTTAACCCATGGATTTATATTTATAAGAACTAACGTGTGTAAGGAAGTTTAACTTCAAAAACATATTCTGTTTTTAGAAGATGACGATTAAACAAATAAACTTCGGATTAGGGATCTAAAGTTGCAACACAACTTGTGTTGCAGCAAAAAATGATTCAATCTACCTACATATATCTTCTGAGATATAAAGTGGGAGATGCTCTTATCCCAAAAGATACAAGACTTTTTCTTACCTATAACTTATCTGGTATATATATATACTGCATAAAGATATAGAAAAATTCGATGTCAAGACATTGATGGAAATACACGTTTTTGGTCTCCTGAGTCCAAAAAGGAGATTTTGTGGCAAATGGTCTGTCTGTGAACAAAATATCCCAAGAACGAAAAGAGCTAGAATAGTGTTTCCCAACCTTTTTGGTGCAATGCCCCACCTAAGACTTTCTCAATTTCTTGTCTCCTTCCCCCTAATATATACCTAATTTTGAATATTCAAAAATTGGATTGTTCACTAAAGAAACTTGATAAGGAGACTGAGGCTAATCGGATAAGCTGCGGATTACGAATGATGCTCTACAATTCTCGAATTCAAATCCTACTTGTCCTGAAAATTTTCAAACATCGCCAATTTCTCCCCCGTTTTTCTGAAATTGGAGTTAATCTCTGTGGAGGTAGGAAAATTAAAAAAAATAAATAAATAATAGGTTTTAGGAAGAAAGAAGAAATTATTGAGTAAACAAAACAGCAAGTAAATTTTCGAATTGTCCCTCTATGGGGCGTGGACCTCACGTTGGGATACACTGAGCTAAGAGGTTGATATTAGATATTTAAGTTACGTAGTTGGGTACCACCCCTGGCACATTATACGATATTATTTTGAACAAAATCGGCAAAGTGTTCTAGTATTTTACTGATGTTCTTTTTCAGTTTTTTTTTTTTTTTCAATTTTTTCAAAATTTACTTATCTAACGATTTTGATTAAAATTCATAAATCACTTATTTTTTAGATGCTCTTTAAAAAATGTACCCTACCTCTTGACTGAAACCGTGGATTCGCTTCCCGTCCTAAGCGAAAAAAATTAATTTAAATTGAATTTGTCTTAAAAAATAAAAAAAAGATGATGAAAAAAGCCTTAAACAATTTAAAAAAAAGTACCCTATTGCCAGAAACTAAATATATGTCAACACAAAAAATCTGGCGGGACAAGTACAAAACTCAACTTTCAATTTTCGAAGATGACAGAAATTTGTTTGCCGGGCTACCACTCACACTTTTTTTCCTTTGGAAATATTAATGAAAAATTAATAAATAAAATAGAATAAATCTGAAGAATACAAGCCGTTGATGGCATAATTGAATTTTTCGGATTTATGCCCCAACTCTACTTTGAGCCTGAGGCAGCAGAGTTTAGTCCTTTGACCCCGAGTTCCCAACAAGTATCATTTTTTTTCTAAAAAGGCAAAAAATAACGATCATATTTTACATTTGTCATATTTGAATGATCAAAAGCATTTTATCAAAATAGTATTAATACTTTTTGGATCATTTTAAGAAGATTTCGGTATACTTTTTTTTTTTTTAAATAAAAAATTTCTAATTATTTGATATTTAATTGGTTGCTCTATTCTATTCTTAAAATACAGAGCTCGGATCTTTTTTTTTTTCTAGTTAAACTCAATTTCCTCATGCTTCTCATCTCTCTTGTGATTATTATTTCTCCTTTCACATCAAACACAGAATTTTATTCAAAGAAGAAATCGAAATTCATTTCCGGATCAAAAAAAAAAAAAAAATATGCATACACATAATTAAATTTCAATACTCTATTCGAAAAGATATTTAAAAAAAAGAGATAAAATTTAATTTTAAAAATTATAAATCTTAAAAAACAAAAGATTTCAAAGGCGAGTGAAACAATCAATATAGGAATAGTCATAAAATCTTTCTTTTAACCCCTGATCTAAATCTAAAAATAAAATTTGATATTTTATTTTAACCAAATAAGTTACCTATATAAAAATATTTAAAGTAGGTATTAAACATTCATTGGATTACAATAGCAACATGAAACTATAATTAACATTGTTTTTGAAATATGTTTACAATAAAAATTTTTTTGCCAAATAAATCCTAATTTCACGATGAGTGGCTGAATCAGTGGCATGGGGGGGGGGGCAGGGGGTCATTTGCCCCCCCCCTCCCAAGGGCTCTGACTTTTATAAAATTTTATATTATTCTAGATAAAATCTTTCAAAATATATCTACGAGTATATAAACTGTACAAAATTAAACAATTAATTTAATTAAATTTCTTTTGGCTCAATTTGAGTACATATTTGTAAGTAAATTTTAAGAAAAAAAATGTTTGCCACCCTCAAGAAAAAAATTTGCTCCTCCCAAGAAAAAGTTGAAATGACGCCACTGGGGTGAATTCGTTTCATTACTCTAAACAAATTTTATTCTTTTCGCTGAATTCCAATTCCTTAATATTAGGCTCTTCTTTTTAATATTTATTAATTTAAATACCCGACAAAAGTTACGGTGTCCGCGGGAGTTGAACCACGGATCCACCGATTTGTACTTAGTGAGCCTTAATTTCTTATTTAGGCTATTCTTGTTTAAGACCCCTGATGTTTTACACATTCATCATTTGTAAATATTTTTTTTTTTAATCATCAAACCAGGTATTTTTTTTTCTCTTCTTCATGATTGCCTTTATAGAGATAATTCCTGTTTATAAGTTATTAAATTGTTTATAAAATGATAAATTCCAGATGATCAAAAAACCAGAATTGTTTATAAAAAAAAAATTTTTTTTTTTAATCGTTTAAAAATAATTTCTAAATATTTAGAGTGACCTAGAAATTTGCTTAGTTAAGCTTCCAGAGATGGTTGCATTCTGGGTGAATAGCGAAAAAATAAAATAAAACAAACAGGAAATTAGTAAACACTTCATCCTGTTATTCCGTTACATTCATGTATCAAATTATATTTGCGAAAATTTAGGCCCTTAGGGCTGCTATGCACGACTGATAAAAACTCTATCATTTTATAATTTAATTTTTTTTATTTGATGCGTTATTTTTGAATGTTATCTGATTTAATATAAAAAAAAAATAATAATTTTACAATAAATAAAATATTGATGTGATAGCCTCTAGTCAATTGGCATATGGAATAAAAGTTACTCATCGCGCGGATACTAAATTATCCAGTAAAAAAAAAAAAAATAGTGATTAAACTTTATTTTGAGTAGTTTTTTTTTTTTCTAATCAATAGATAATTTATTTTAGATTTAAAAAATAATAGCAATATATGCAAAAAATAAAAATTAATAATATACGACACATATAAAAGCTGATGGAGATGGAGGTTCAGTTCTCAATCAAATCGATAAAACAAACGAATAAGCTCTTTTTAAATAAATGTAGGATATTTAAATCAGGGTAATTAATAAAAAGATAATAAAATATGTCTCAGATACCAAAATATATTTTACAATTGTAACAATAATAACTTGGCAGTTTTAAGAAAGTTTTTCGAAATTAAAAAAAAAAAAGAAGAATTTTAGCCATTTGAATCTCGAAAATGTTTTGGAAAATTAATTATAATCAAAATTAATAATTATGAATTGAAAAAGAAATATGCCCTCGGGCTTGGTGTAGTGGCTAGCGTGCTGGTCTTGTATACCAAGGGTCGCAGTTTCGCATCCGAGGAATTTATTTAAACCCTATGGATGCCTTAAATAAGAATGCCTGGACCCACAATAATTATATAATAATATAATAAATTACTAGTTTCGTTTAAGTCTTAGATGGTCCAAGTTGCAGAAAAGACTGTGTGTATGGGTGTATGAGTATGAGTGGGAAGAAAGTGTGAATGTTTTTAAATAAAAAAAAAGAAATATGATCAGCTTTATGCTGAGGAACTTTGACAGATGATACAATTTAATCTATCTCTCTTTAGAATCAGAGACAGAGTTCAAGGCGCTGGATATATACAATGGAAAAGATCTACGGGTACCTGCTATTAAATTTCTAAAAAAAAAAAAAATTCGACCTCTTTAAATAAGGACTACCTTAGGGTCCAGGGAGTACAGCCCCGAATGCGGGCTTTGCGACGATTAATAAAAAAATTTCTTGACTGAGACAGGTCTTGAAACGAAGTCTTCGAAACGTCGACAAAATTTTATTTTTCACCTTTGGCTCAAACTATCTCTCTTTATTTTAGATTCAAACATGAACGGAGAATCTAAAACAGTGGTTCCCAACCTGGGGGCGATCGCCCCCAAGTGGGAGATTTGGGATATCAGGGGGGCGATAAATAAGCGGGGGCGATTGGGGGGGATGAGTATTCAAAGGGGGAAAAATTATTAGAGTTAACTAAAATTTAAAAGAATAAATCAAAGAGAAAAATCTATTTACAGGATGGTCAGGAAAGAGGAAAAAATATTGACATAAAAATAAAATAGTCTGAAGATAATTCTAATCTAGAATTGAAACGTCCCAATCTAGAATTGATTAATCATTTTTGTCATTTTTGTTTTCATTAAATAAAGATTGACGGAAAAAAGATCCATTTTTGTTATTTTCTTCATAAAAATAAAATTATTATTAGATTTTTAAAAGGTTACGCCAGGAAAGAAATCAGAAAAAAATTTAATCAATCTTTATCTAATTTTACTAACTACCGATTGTCCTGAGGAAGGATGCGATTTGCATCCGAAACGTCGGCAATCGAAATTAAAAATAGATAAAGATTAAATAAATTTTTGTCTGATTTCTTTCCTGGCTTCCATCCTTCTCATATTTGAAAATTTCAACGTTTCAGTCACTATTTCTGCAGGTGTTGTATTTTTTCACTTTGAAAAGAAAACGTCATCTGAGAAACTTGAGTGATTCACTTTGAAATAAAGTACTTTTTTGTTAAAAATTTTAAATCATGTAATGAAAATGAAAAGGGGGATGGCGCGAATGGCCTATGTTGCTGAATGCGCCCTAAAACATCAATGTATAATAATGAAAAGGGGGGGGGGGGTGATAGACAACCTCCAGAAAGGGGCGATGGGCCAAAAAAGGTTGGGAACCAATGATCTAAAATAAGACTTTTTAAAATATCGCTGGTATGTTTGGTATTTATTATTTCCTAGTTTAATTTCGTCTTTTTTTCTTAAAGAAAATATTGTTCTTAAATTGAAAATAAAAAATCTCCCCCGTTTCCCTATTAAACTATTTTATTAACTTTAAAATAATTTTTTCTGTTTATTTTTCAATGTTTTTATTACATAATTAAAGTTGATGCTTTTCTTTTTTTTTTTTTATTATTATTCGAATTTATTTTCTTGAAGATAAAATAAAGCAAGCTTTAAATCTGAATTCTATTATTTAAGGAAATTTCCAAATCGAATTTTCACTGGGCTATCCAGATGCCCTCGAAGAGTGTAGGATTTCATATCGTGACTTGCAGGGTCCCTGGGGATATGAAATCCCGACTGGAGTGCCAGAATTATTCTCGGATTGAAGTGAAGCTGGTGAAACTTTTCCGGCTCGACTCTCCACTAAATATACTAAAAGAACGCGCGCCTTTTTCATTTTTATTCCAAAATACAAGGAACCATTCCCAATTTCATTTCAAATGATTTTAATTCAATCAGTCAGGAATGAAAATAATTTAATCAAGAATCTGAATTAACTATATTTAAAATATCTATATCATTTAAATAATCATACGAAAGTCTCTTCATTAACGTTTTCATTAATTATTTTTATTTTAAGAGGGGAAAAAGCCTATTTGTTTTGGGGAAGTTTTTTGCCAAGTCTACTAATCCACGAGCCCCATAAATTAGTTATAACATGTATTACTGCTTACTAGAAAGTAAACACCAACTAAATCATGGATTTCAATTCAGAGTTCCTGAAATTTTAGCTGTTTCTTCAATAAATTAATACTAGACTACAGAATAGAAAATGGGAATTTACTTCCACTTCCACTTTCATAAAAGTTCTTTCAAACTTGATCTTAGTCGATTTTATTGTGACCACACCACAATTTGATATGATGTGATGGAAGGCAACCAACATGGGCGTAACTAGGGAATTGTGGCTGGGGGAGGGGGCCATGGGACATCCTCCGGGGGGGGGGGGTCTTCAGACTCCATTCCATCACCATTAAAAATAAATACAATTTTATAAAATATTAAAATAAACACATGTTTATTAACACAATTATTGTCTCAATTTTTCTTGGGGCGGGTGAGTTCCTCTCGGAATACGCCCATGGCAACCAAAAGGACAAAAATTCAAAATATATTTTTTAACGATGAAAATTTTTTATTTTTTTTATTATAAAAATCTGGTGGACTGCCAAGCACACAACTTTCTCTTACCTTCGGTAATCGAAAGTTGTGTACTGTGCTTGTCACACCAGATTTTTTGTGTCGACATGTATTTAGTTTCCGACAGTAGGGTACAATTGAATTCAAGATGTAAAATTTATAAGTATGGCAAAATGTTTATATTTTGATACCATGGCAACCATTTCTCCTATCTTTTCTATGGAGTACAAGAGTAAAGTGGTCTTCAGAAGATTTCAATCACAAATGAGAATATACATTTTATAGAGAATCTAAAAATAATTGATTTTTGAATTTTAAAAAAAATCGTTGGAGCAAATTTTGAGAAAATCGAAAAAACTGAAAAAGCGAATCAGTAAAGTGCTAGTACTTTTTGGTCGATTTTGTTCAAAAGCTTCGTGTCACGTCCCATGGGGGTGCCTAACTTAAATATAAAATTTCAACTTCCTAGCTCTTTTCGTTCTTGAGATATTTTGTTCACAGACACACACACAGACACACACACAGACACACAGACAGACACACACACACAGACAGACCATGTCGCGAAAACCAGTTTTTGGATTCAGGGGACCTCAAAACGTGAAGATCCATCAAAAATCTCGACATCGAATTTTTGACATGAATCCAATACTTTATATATATATATTACATATATACATAGGTAAGAGAAAGTAAAAACTGACAAAAATTTGATTTATGGTTTTAAAATTATTTTTATCTTTATACAAAATGTTTGATTAAAAAGGGAAAATGATATAATAAATTAATGACAATCAAAAAGGGCGCAAAAGCCTACAAGTTCAAAAAAAAAATTTTTTAATACGTATTGTGAATCACCCAAAGAGAAAAAACTACTTCAGCCCACCCCTGGAAAAAGATTATCCAAAATAAGAAATAAGATATAACACATTTTGATAGTAATTAATAACACTGGTACTAACTACGATAATTTATAACGTTTCAGTCTCTATTCTGTAGCCGTCATCAGGTGATTTAACAAATAAACCTAATAGTTAATGTTAATTTAAGCAAACACAACTAACAGTCTTTACATGTCATAGAGAAAACATGGCCTGACGACGGCTTCAGAAATAGTGACTGAAACGTTTATTGTATTTAGTAACGTTTATTGTATTATTAATTACTAAATTCAACAATCACGATTAATGACAAAATATATTTTATTTCAATTAATAACAATCATCAAAGTGAAAATCAATTAATAAATAAATTTATACTTTAAATGGACTTAAAATATTACTTGTTTGTTTCTTTCATTTATTTATCGAAATCATATTTTGATAAAATATTGTAATTCTCGGTAATAATAGGCCTTATATTTATTATTGATCATTGATTTGATATAGGCCTATTTATTTAGAATCTCATATTACCATTAAGGTTATTTATATTCAAATGAGTTATTTACCTACGATTTGCAATTTAGAGGCCAATAAAACGATTCATCATTTCATAAAAGATTGTCCCATCTGTTGGGATTTGGAAAGGAAATTCTTGGATAAATATTGGCAAGAGAAAGTCCATATAAATATGTAGATATATGAATAGTAGATTTGTTTTTGAATCTCGTGAGAAAACTTTTTATCATAGCTTTATTTTATGTATGAATTATCCTTGCTGGCCATCAGCAACAGCAAGAAAAGCATAAATTAGGAACAGAGAGAAAAGTAACATTTATAATTAAATGATGCAAAGCGCCATCATCTTTAGAAAAGGTGCTTTATTATCCAAGGGGTAGTGCGCTCGCTTCCCCCTTTTCTTTTTTTAATTTATTTACACCAAAGCCCGAGCGCCCTCGTTTCCCCTTGAGAGATAAAATTTATTTAATGTATTGTTTACCAAAATTTGAAAATTTTTTATGCTATTAATTTTTTATTTTAATTGATAGGGCTGTAGGCTTTTTTTAAGATCTAAGGGCATCTAAGGCCATTTTGAACACCTATTTATTTTAAATTATTGATAGCCATGTAAGTCTAAACTTTTTAAGTGTAAATAATCTTTCATAATTCATCTAATTATAATTGTGTATATTAAAGAAGAGAATTTGGCTGGGGGGGGAGGGCATGGGACCAGCCATCCTCGTTGGGGAGGCCATAGGACCAGCTATCCTCCGGTGGGCCTGAAAAGCCCCATATTTTCTCAATTTTTCTTGGTGCAAGGAGCTTTCTGGGGGGGGAGGGGGCACGAGCCTCCTTCTGGGAGGGGGGCAGTCTCCTCGACACCCCCTAGTTACGCCCATGGTTGTCTTGTCGTTTTGAGATAATCTCTACTCTGAGAATGATCTCAATGACCACTAATAAATGAAATTGACATTAACTTCTATTAAACTCATTTTTTTTTAAGCTGTTTTAACAAAATTTATTAAATTTCCAAAAAATATAAAGACATACCACTCTCTAGTCGTTCGGTGCGGGTTTTTTTTTTATTAAAAATTAATTAGTCTTTAAAAGTTTTCATTATTGTCACTACCTTTTATCTCTAGGCCAAGGACATTTAAATTTTATAAATTTTCTTAACAAAATGATTAATCGAATATGTGTGTCATATGCAGGTTACTTATTTCACCTCTAAATTTTACACTCTTTATAAATCTCCTTATCAACTTATCATAAGAAAGAAAGAAAAAAAGAGAGAGACACGATTCAAACTTGACAGGTTCATTCATGACATTTCTTGTAAAAAGAACCTTGCAAAAAAATATAAATGCGAAAAAAATAAATATAAAGGTATTTATAAATTTATTAAATTTATTTTTTATAATTAAACCATTCTATTATTTTACTTTTTAATAAGTAGATGTGATTGAAAAACTAAGTTAATTTGTTATAGGAAACGTCTGATCTAAGAAGAGAAGGAATTTTTAATTCAAAAGTTGAATAAATTTCGGTGACATGAGCCTGAAAGGCGAAGGAGTCAACGGAATTAGGTCATTAATTGCAAGAGGCGTTTCATATCGAGGGTCGCGCCCCTTTTCCCTAAAGCAGACCACCTTTGTCTAAAACATAATGATTAAAAAGAGAAATGCCAAGGCATTATTCTTTTTTTTAATGTAGCCTATATATTTTTAATACATTCAAATGAAAAAGCATTTAGAAGAAATTAAGATAAAAGGGATGAACCTTAACATAATAATAGCCATATCATCGATTTTATATTCTCATTAATTATAATAAATTAGAAAGATTAATTCGGTAGGAAATAAAAAACGGAGTGAGGAAAAACAGTAATCAACTTAATGAAAACAGGCCTGTTTAATGAGCAAATACAATTTTGGTTAATGATCTATGTGAACAAATTCTAGGATAAAAAAACAAATTGGATGTTGTATTTTATTATTTATTTTTTTGAAAACGAGGTCTAATTAAAAATGATGCAATTCTTAATAAAATAATTTTGTTTTCGGTTTTATTGTGGTTTATTTTTAAAAATTACATCGTTTCGACCACTCAATCTGTGTACAATTCAGTTAAGATTACAAAGATTATTACAATTTAATTATTAGGACCGAATTTTTATAAAAATTGCATTCATGGAATGTTCAGCTATTTTGTCATATTTGATGGAAGAAATTAATGATTTGCAAAATACAAGAGTAAAATGGCCTTCAGAAGATTTCAATGGCAAAATAAGAATATACATTTTAAAGAGCATCTAAAAAATAATTGATTTTAGAATTTTAATCAAAATCGTTATGGCGAATTGTGAGAAAATCGAAAAAAAACTGAAAAAGTACATCAGTAAAGTATTAGTACTCTTTAGTCGATTTTGTTTAAAAGCTTATTTTCACAGTTCAGGAGGGTACAAAACTTAAATATAAAATTTCAACCTACTAGCTCAATTCCTTCATGCTTAAAATTGAACATACACCCAAACCCCCACACACCCACAGACAGACCATGTCGCGAAAACCACTTTTTTGGATTCAGGGGACCTCAAAACGTGTATATCCATCAAAATCTCGACATCGAATTTACATGAATCCAATACTTTCTCTCTATATATATTAACATATAAGAGAATGTAAAAAAATTTGACAAAATTCCAACATTATTTTATTTTACTTTTTTTAGTATATTTATATTTGTTTATAAAAATATTTTTTTATTTTAATCAAATGGTAATTTATTCAAAATACCTCCCACTAAATTATTCTTTGAATTTACCCTGATAGCTGGCACTTAGTTTGACTCCCACATGGGAACGGGGGAGGGATGGGTTATTTTAAAGAGGATTTTAAGTATCCATAATAAAGTCAAAAATTAATTATATATCTTTAATGAACCCTTAATGATCAAGAGTACTTTTGTTAATAGTCACTTAAAAAAAAGCCATGTCATCATCACCATCATTGGGCCGTTTTGTTTTTCATAGCAATGGCAATGTTTCGTTGCATTTCTTTGACGGGTGTTCAACCAGGGGGGTTCATTCGTGCGTGAAATGGCACCCTCCATCATGCATTGCGTCAAAAGTGCGCGTGCAAATGAACACTGAACGTCGACACTGAACAACCATTGAGGCGCACTCGGGCTGATTTAATTAGCAGCCGAGTCGATCAGAACGCCCGAATGACCTGACACCTGCTCTCCATCAGATATTTATTCATCTGTTTCCATTCCTTTAGAAAGAATAACCAACCAAACAATAGCTCTAATGATTTCCTGAATAAAAATAAAAAAAAAAATTGCACCAATTGATTTTATTCTTTATACAAAAACGGAAAAACATCAAAAGCATTTAAAAAGGACTTCTTAAATATTGAAAACTTCGATTAGTATTAGCAAACACATTTACTAAATTACTATAATTTTTTTTTTATTTGTTTTAATGTCTTTTCTAAGGCTTTTTAAATTGTCCCAATTATTTCAAATGATCGGTAGTCAAAATTAGTAAAATTAGGCTATTTTTTAATATTAATTTCTCATGTTAAAACATTAAATTAAGTAGAAATTTTGGTCGATTTTGCTTTTATATGTGTATTTTTATTCGGCTGATTCTGTAGGATTGTGAGGGATTTTTATTTTTAGGTGAATTCCGGTCTATTCTCTAAAAACAAACGTTAAAATTTAAAATAAACAAATGGGTGTTAAAAAGTAATGTAGAAACAATCAGCGTTAAAAAAATGCTATTCTCTAAACAAATTTTTAACAGCGACGTTATCATTTCAATATTTCAAAGCTATCAAAATCATAACTTTACTTTTTAGATTAAGGACGCCATGTTTATTTTAAATACGGTGTTAAAATATTAAAAGCACCCTCTAGATATATATGGCATCAATTTTTAACAATATTTACTAAATGTTAACGCTTTGGCTTTAAATTTTTGTTTACAGAATAGAAATTTGAGGCAAGGAATAGCATTTTTTAACGCTGATTGTATTTATCAATACATTACTTTTTAACACCCATTTGTTTATTTTAAATTTTAACGCCTGTTTTTAGAGAATAGACCTGATTGAATGGTTGAAATTTTTTTTTTCATACCCTTTTTCTCATTCACATTCACACAGTCTTTTCGGCAGCTTAGGACATATAAAACTTTGATGATAACCGTTATATTAATAATATATATATTTGTGGTCCAGGCATTCTTGTTTAAGCCATTTTGGCCATTTGGTTTAAGCCTGGGATCCGAACCCGCGACCCCGCCAGCACATCCAAATTTTAAAACTATTCATATATTTCTTCATTTATCCGAAAAGTTTTTATCATTTAACCATTTTAATATTCTAATTAAATATTTTTCAATATTTATAAAACTGAAATTAAATAACGTAACCGAATAAAAAAAAAAAAAAAAAAAAAAAAAACAATTGGAATATAACAACATATATTTTATATTTGAATTGTGTTATAATAGAAAGACTAATAATATTTAATTTAAAATATATTAAGGTAAATTAATTTAATAAAAAAAATTTAATTATGATATACAATTTCATTATTTTACTAAGCTCGAAATTTAATAATAATAAATTCCATTCTTTATTTACAGTTATAAAAAATAAAATTCATTTATGAATGCCATTTATTTCAATAGGAGTTATTTATTAGAACATAATTTCCTTTCTTATTCAAAAACAAACGTAGTTAACAATAGATAGATTATTACTATTCTTAATTTAAGTATTTACATATTGATTTAAATTTAAATGTGAATTTCATTTGAAAATATCACATTATCTGTAGTTATGGATTAATATTATGTTATTAGTATATTCCCCTCGAGAATTTCTGATTAATTCTGTCGATCATTTTGACAAGCATTCATTGGAACTGGCTAGCTTTAATTATCGCAAAATTAATTAAGATTACACTCATTATACACTCTAGGCATTAACCTCTTTAATACATTTGAAAAATTAATAATTTAATGGCCCTATATAATATTACGTTTTATACATTCTTATTCTTAGAGGCTATTTAAAATTATGTCACTTATTTATAATTAAGATCGATTCTCATTAGACTGAATGGGATCGTTATGTTGGGGACCGCAAACACCTCTCTTTCGCTCTATATTTACTGGCATATCATAGAAATGCTTTTATTTTAAGAGAAAAATTGTTTTTGCTAAGAAATGGCGTAAAGATCGTGAAATCCAATCGGAAAGCTTTGAGCTGAGAAAAATCTGTCATTGAACATTTTTTTTTTTTTTTTTTTTTTTTGAAATAATTCATTTTTATTTCCTATTAAAATATTTCTGCCGTTCTTTAGATAGTGAGTATATGCAAGTTTAATTCAGTAGTCATTTCAAATTTTTCTTGGAGGGAACTTTTTTTTCTTACAAATAGTTTTTTTTTTCCTTTCCTTCTTGGCCATCGCCCTTTGAGCATTTGACCATACAAATAGTTACTGTATCTCAAATTTGGCCAAAAGATATTTAATTTAATTAATTTTCTAATTTTTTTACAGTTTATATACTCGTAGATATATTTTGAAATATTCTATTTAGAATAATATAAAATTTAAAAAAGATCAAGCCCTTGGGGGAGGGGCAAACCTCCCTGCCACCCCCCCCCCCCCCAAATGATGCCACTGATTTAAATCTCTCTCAAAGAAAATAAAAATATAATAGAGAGAGAAATATGGAGGTATTCAGCTCAAAGGGGGGGCAACTTTTCTAATAGGATATCTATTTTAATATTTTATTAAATGTCACAACTTAACTGGAGATAAGGGATGGTGTCACTCGTAATTTTTATCTTCCTCAGATGGCGCGAATTTTTAAATTTTTTTATTTATATTTTTGTTTTTTATTTTTATTTCAAGTTTGGAATGGGAGGGGGGTAGCTGCCCTCCTTGCTCTCCCTCCTGGATACGCCGCATGGAGAGAAATATAGGGTTAAAATTTTAAAAACTAAAAATTTTTTTTTAATATTGGCATAAGTGTATTCTATATAAATCCACCCCCCCCTCCCAAAACAAAAATCTGACTTGAAACATGTAAAATGGGGAGATATTTATATTCAAATAATTAAATTTAAAAAAAGAAGAGCTCGAATTTGTGATTTATAAAAGTTCTTTTTCCATCGATATTAAAAATTCAATTCAATATCAATCCCAGTTTTTTAGTTGGAAATTAATTAAGTGAATGAATAAGAATTGGATTCTTAATAAATTATTGTAAACTTTTAAAAGAAAGAAAAAAAAAAAAAAAATAAGAGAAACATTGATCCAATGAGTAAATGGATACATTAATCATGAAAATATAAAAGAGAAAGAAATCATGAAAAATGGATTTGCTGTTTTGTTTCTATATTTTTATTTATTTATTTTTTTTTTAAAGTATAAATGAAAAGAATGAAAATTCTATCCGCATTTTAGACAAATGTTTCCTAATTCTCTATTAATTCAACATATCGAGAAGATGAATAGTAAGTAAGATATTGGCAAAAAACAAAATTATTTAAGATAAATGAGTGCAAGATATAATAGTTGTTTTGGCTAGGTATTTACGATAGTCCCGGACTTGTACTTAATAAGTACCATCCGCCCCAAAAATGATAAGTATCTCATATTCTAGCAATTTTTTGGTCTCCATTCGGAACTTAATTTTTTTAACAAGGTTTCTTTTTATAAATGCTAGTGGCTGAATGAATAATAAATAATGAGGTGATCAAGGCAGCTAAAGCACTCTTGAACCAGAAGTCATGTCAACTGACGAATGTTCTCACCTATATCAGGAGCTGCAGCTGATGAAGGCTGGAAGAATCGGCCAGAAACGTCGACAGTCAATAAAGCAATTTTTTTTTCTTTATTTCGCTTTGGCCGCCTTTATCTCCATATTATTATTTATTTATTTTGGGTGTGGTCAGAGACCATCCCGTCATACTCAGCCACATCTATTTACATTATTGACAACCAATAAATTAAAAACTCACACTCTTTGTCTTGACAAAAAAATATTTTATTTTTCCGAGTTATAAACTTCGTCTAGCTTGAATTTTTTTATTTAAAAACTTCTATATTTTTTTTACTGATTATATAAATACAGTTAGCTATCTTTATGCATAAAGGATTTTAATTATTA